>JAVUPR010000090.1:600000-760000 GCA_036785695.1 Gentiana straminea | reverse complement strand
AGGTTGCAAGGACATTACAATCCAGTGCCTGGCAGTTAAAGGATTGCAATCACGCATTGCTTCCAATTCAGTTCTGAGCAATTTCTCCTCGGGATAAAATGCATTATTGTGAATGTTGTTTTCTCCCGGTTCTTCAATCTTCACGTTCAGCTCCACAACCTACAACACCGGGGAAATGGGAAGCCATGTTTGTGAAGATCCAAACAAAAAGTAATTATGTCAAAAGATTTACGTAATTCTACGTGAAAAGCAAATCATAAATGTAAGCATCCATCTAATACTTTGGAGCTCCGATGTCTCATAGGCTAACGAATTCAGGACAGCTATAGCCTCACATGACACCATAGCATCCTTTTGATACTTGGGAGTTCTGATGTCTCATATAGGCAGGGGGGGAAATAAAAAATCAGAAAAAATATATCCTCACATGACACCATCAAATTATGTTTTGTAACAACAGCCTAGTCGTTTCGTTTCCAGGCGATAAACACGAGTTAATTTGGTCGTTCATGCAAACTAGTCGAAGCTGGCAGGAACAAGCGGAAGACATGACACGGAACACCACGGATGAAACTGTTCTTTTTTACTATCCTTTCAAACATGCTCAACAAAGACTATGACATTTAAGGCATAACAGCAGATAAACATGAATTAAAGGTGCTAATTCAAGAGGGGGAATAATTAGGGGAAAAGGGAGAAGGATCGGTCAGTTTAGTAAAAATGGAAAGGGGTTTTGGTCAATCCCAAAGAAGAGTCTTCTTAATGCTTATGGCATTAGGATTTAAACACGGCCAAACATAACATAAAAAAGTTTTGAGGACTCAAAAAATAATCTACTAACAATACACACACATAATACAAAAAAAACAAACAACCAATATCAATCAGACCTGATTATGTGCTTCTCCAGGCCTGCAGTCAACCGCCATATCCATGCGAGCAACAAAGAAGTGTTGGTGCACTGGTGCATACAGCCCTGGTGCAATATTTGTCCCATATTTTCGAATTTCTCCAGGTTGAAGAGCTCCTAGACTGAGGATACCGGTGAGCTTCACCTCAGCTTCGATTTTTCCATCCTATAATATGGCCCATCATGGAGGAATACAAACAAATATTTCAATGGAAGCAGCAATATTAAACACTTCAAATTTAACTTTAAGCTCGGACTGCTATCGACTATACGTGGGTGCAAATACGCAGGTACGGGATATGCAAGTGTGAGATTTATGAAAAGTATGGGATACGGGTGTAGAGGAGGGGGGGGGGGGGGGGGGGGGGGGCAAGTACATAATTAAACAACTTCTAGTAGCTTTTTTGTTTTGTTTATGGTGCTTTTTCTTCGTTTCAGACGTCTTTTCATCAATTTATCGGTGGGTTTTCTTCAATTTTCAGCATAATGTTTTATTTCATGCACCGAGTTATGGACATGCATATCTAGATCATGTATCAAACTTTTAAAAAATTGTAAATATGCACCAAGCGTGTATTCTAAGTATCCATGTCGCAAATGTATCGGATAGGGGACTCTACCAAACAAAAGTACCAGTGCATCAGAGACGTTCTAAAAGACACTGGACGCTAGTAGGGCGGTGAGGGGCGCCTAGCCCCTAGACGGTTAGGCGGGCGCCTAGGTTTTTAGGGTGCCGGTGGTTGTGGCTGTGTTGTTGTTGTGCAGCTGTGGTTGTGGCCTGTGCTGCTGTACTGCTGAAGGTTTGTTTTCAGATCTAGATATGAAACTTAACATTTAAATTTTAACAGGACCACCTAGACCTGTCCAGGACCCTACCCCCCTAGCCTAGCACCTAGGCGCCTCCTAGACCGATTTTTTGAATACTAATCAGAGATTAATAATTAAAAAGAATGCCAAAAGCCTCAGTAAGAGAAAGCACTTGGCGCATGGAGTGTACATAATCAAAAGAAGACCAGTCCTCCGAAAAGGCAACAAGAAAACCAGAAGTATATAATTGAGCATCTAACTAACCTGATAAAAGTGCCAAAAAAATGCGTACTCATAGTTTGCGACAGTGCATACAAAAGAAACTGACAGCCGACGTGACCGCCGTACTTCTGCCAGGCCAGTCCTCCAGTCTTGATGCTTCCATAGGATTCCATGGTCTTCTTCGTGTAAGCAAACACAGTTTTCAGTTGTTTCAACACCACCCGTGAAATTAGTAAAGTGTGCATCAAAGTACTTTATAGAGCCCAAACAATCACATCCCTGCATAAATTGCTTAAGCAAATCAATGACTGATGTCCGTAATTAATTACGCCGATTTTCCAAATAAAACTGGAATTATTTGAAAATTGTCTATGGGATGATTCCTAACCTTCTTTAAAGAGTGAGCATTTTTACCAAGTCCGTCTTCCCCAGCATCAAAAGCATTCTTTCTATAATGGGGATCATTTGGATCTCCATAAGGAACAACCATTTCAACAAAGCTTAACCTGTGGGCAACAGGTCTACGGCCTCTGTTACCATCGACGTATGCAACAGAATAAATGACCAGACCCTCCCGAGGGGTGAAACCAATGCGGAAATTCCACTGCCAAGAAGAAAATGGAGCTGAGATGTTTTCAATGTGTTTGACATCCTAAAGCAATGTATATATCGATACATGACCAAGTACCTTCTGCCATTGAACAAAGTGCCCATCAACACGGAAACTTGGACCTTCTGGTTGAAGGATGTTTAGAGGTTTTACATCACTTCGATCAACAGATCCCCGAGTTTCACCAGACGTATAATTTCTCAAAGGATCAGGAGGTGGTAAAGGAACTAATTTCCGATCCTCAAACTCTATCACAACCATATTTTGCATGTCAACTAGCACATGAATCCCTTCTACTGGACGAGCATAACCGTTTTCCATTGGACAATCACTTTCAGTTCTGCAGAATATAAGTGGCTTAGCTAGCCTACGGTTTGGTGCATCTGCTTCGCTATGATAACCAACACACCTATGCATAACATTGAATTTTTCGTTCAATCTTCAAGGCAAAATGGTTGAGGAAAGAACCAAGAATAAATGACAGAAGAATTACCATGGATCGACCATCACTAGTTCCAAATCATCAATACCTCTCTTTTTCATTGCCTCCAGAAAAGGAGGGAACTCCTTCACGACAGCTTCACATTCGGCATATTCAACAGCATCCTGCAAGAAAAGACAACCATGAGGCATATTCACATTCTGCATATTCAACAGCATCAAGGGATTGAAACATCAACTAAACAGACTGTTCCGACTTAAATAATAATTAAAAATAATCAAATGGAGAAGAATGGTGGGTCGAAGGGGGGGATGAGGGAGTGGACCACCGATTCAGTGGTTTAATCATTTCCGTGAACTGCATACCATTGGTGGCTGCACATTTGGCACGACTGTTGATGAAATCACTTTGCCCCTATGGTGGCCGCCACGAGTCACAGCATGAACTTCCGATAACTCCACAATCCATATGCTGGTTTCATTGCTTTTCTTGTTGTAAACAACAAGCCGGGCTTGCCTAGGAGGAAGCTTACTAGGAATTACAGGTCCACCTTTGGTTCTTGGCAGTAATGACGGTTGAAATGGAGGGAAAAAATACGCATCAGCTAAAGCAACCACATTTTTATCCGGTTCAATCAAAACAACCTCAACAAATCGCATGCTATCCCTAACCTAAAACAAACATTAAAGTTAGGTAAAAACATAGACGTCGCGGTGGAGAAAGCTAACAATGAAATAGAAATGCATATAAAGGGTAAAGGGCAATAACCTCAGGAGTTGCTCCAGCAGCTCTTACAGTGGCCACAGCCACTGAGATCTCAGCAGCAATTAAAGGGTCCAAAGGATGACGGCTTTGAGCTCTCGACATGCCAGGCAGTGCAGTGCCTAAAGAATCCAGATTCGGTTAAATTATTTGCATAAAAACACAATCTAAATAGCTAGATGTTGCGTTATCATTCAGAAAAGGGGGACTAGAATCCAGCAACCGGAATCTATATGATACTCAGACAGCTTGTAGCATTTCTGAGATCAACTCATCTTCATCACTTTCCAGCATCCCAAACCCTATATAATCCAAAGATCTTATCCAATTATCTTTATCCACCTACCAAGTTAATTTACTTAATTCAGTTTTAACATATTTTAATATGCAATCCACTTTCCCATTACTTTGTTGCCCTCGTCCAAGAATCTAGGATACATAAATTTAATCAAAGGAAAGACGAGGAAATAAAGGATAATCTCCAAAACCTTAAAAGTGTTACTGGCTTTTTTTTTTCTCGAAATAGGAAACGAAAACACAATGAAACCTCAATAATGAAGTTAAAAAAACACAAGCCTATGCACCTTTAGTAGTGGTAATTGCAGTGGGATTCATAGAAGAGGAAGAATCATCAGTCAAAGCTTTAACAGAAGAAGAAGAAGCAGCAGCTTTGATCTCAGAATCAAGGGACGTCTTTTTTTCCTTAGTTGAGGCCATTGCAATGGGTTGGCTAACTCGCTGTAATTTCCGTTGCTGTCACTGTAAAAATACTGATAATTATGAAGATTGCTCTTCTTCTTTGACAATGACATACAGCAAAAAAAAAAAACAAAAAAAAAAAAATTGTATCCCCACGATATTTTGGTCTGCGTGAATAATTGGGGTGGAATGCGTTTGTATATATAGCGGTAAAGAGAGCCAACCACGAATTTTGTAGAATCGTTTATATTATTAGCACTATTATTTGCATCACACCCGGGTTATCATTTCAGCTATCAGTGTATCATATTATTTTTATAGACTTAACATTGTGGAAGTTGATTGTAGAGTAAAAAAATCAACTTTCCTAGAGGAACTGACTTTGCAAGAAGTCGTTTTTCGGTTTCAAAATCGACTTTCAAAAGGTCTATTCTACTGTGGTATACAGATAGTATAGTGCACTGGCGATGCTAAATTACGCACCACCGGTAAATCAGGGTCACGTGTAATCTAAGGGTGAGCTGTAAAGGGGTCGAATGGCTAAAATTTTTAGGAAAGATAGTGTTTTTAGGTGGTTTATGGCTGAGTCCAAGAATGTATCTTGGATTGCCTACGTATCATGTCTTATGTCCAGGAATCAAGCCTTACGTAGTTCCTGGAATGATGTATTTATAGGCACATGTCCTTCCTCTGCCCTAGATTTAGGGCGGTTTGGTATATGGACACAAATACCCTTAAATGGGCCTTGCCTCCTTATCCAAGCAACCTACTGGATGATGGGCCTGGGTAGCTGAACAAAAAGCCTCCGTATCGACTCGATATATGCTGACATGGGTGCCCGAGGCGAGACACTTGAAGGATCTGCCGGTGACTGCGGGTGCGTATCGTATCGATCCGATACTGCTGTACTTAATATAGACTTTTCCAGGTGACAGCTGGACCAATCACATTATTCCACGTGGAGGGGTGAAATCCCGTATCGTCATAAGCCCCCCAGATCGGAGGGAAGCTCATCTCGAGTGCTGATGTCGGATCTGAAAATTTGAATAACCTTTTCGACACGTGGTCTTCTTTAGGCGGGAATACGGTACATCCTATCTACCCGACCTAGGCTGTCGTAGGATGACGTCATACTGTACTAGCATTAATGGGCGTAGGAAACGAAGCGTTTTATCCAGCCCACTACCCTTGATTCTCGCGTTATGTATTCTATAACTGCCCTCAAACTCCACCCTTTCAAATCATTTGCAAGATTTACACGCATAAAAGGAGTCCAAGACCTTGACGTTTCTCATTCATCATTATAAACTTCTGCAAATCTCAGTCTCTTAGCCGAAAACTCAAGTAAGCCTTAATCTTACTTACATTTTCTTCTTATTTTTGTTTCTTGTATCTTTTCCCCAAATCCATGTCTAGTAGCGATAGTGACTCCCAAAACAGAGAGGGACTCATTGAAATTGAAGAAGAATCGACGGAAGAAACGATTTCAGAGCATCCTACCGCTTCTGGTGAAAGAGCTGCCGGAGAAGAGGAAGAGGGAGGAGAGGAAGAGGGAGGAGAGGAAGAAACGTCTGTTCGACCCGCTGGATCTTCACGACCCGTGGCCAGACGCCAAACTAGGATGAAGGGCCAAGGGCCATATGGTTGCATGTCGAATCTCTCCCCAGAAAAGGCCAAAGTTATTTGCCTTCGATACGGCATCCCTTATTCTCCCGAACACATCAAAGTATCACATGGCCAGTATCAGTTCGCCTGCGACCCTCCCCCTGGGTTCTGCGCCATTTACGAAGCGCAATTAAAGGAGGGGCTTCGGTTTCCTTTCGACCCGTGCCTAATCGCCGTCCTCCAACACTACAAGATTTGCATCACCCAGCTCGCTCCCAATGGGGTCAGGAGTGTAATGGGTTTCGTGCTGGCGTGTCGAATCGCCAAGGTTGAGTTCTCGGTTCGACTATTCCGTCAGTACTATGCCTTGGCGAGCTTGCAGGACGTGGGGTGGTATACATTTCAGAAGCGTCCTTTGGCATCGGAATTCGTGAGAAAGGTGACGTCGTCTCAAGGCGATTGGAAGCCCAATTTTTTCTTTATCCGACACGGGCTGATTGATATTGACATACACACTTGGTTCCAAAGGCCGCAGAAATGGCATGACCGACTCGACTCGGACGTCCCCAATGGGTGCGGAATTATCGAGAGTATCCATCCCGACGTCTCGACTCGAAATCTGCACTCTCTGTATCCTTTTGCTGACATCGAGACTGCTGGACCCGGCGCCTATCTGGAACTCGATGAGGATGTTCGAGTTTTACGTAGGATATTTTTTCTTCCGCATTGTCGAGCCGTTACACTTTTGTTTTTTAACACTGATTTAGGTTTCTTGTAATGCATTAACGCCGATTTGTCTCTCGTTTGCGTGGAACATTTTTCAAAGTTGGAGGCATTAGGTAAGATGCCCGATCCCAAGAAGACGGATCCCAAGAAAATCCAAGAATTGGCCGGCATCAAATCGAAAAAGCCGATGTCGGTGCCGCATCTTCGGGACGAGAGGGGTCGAGTCGAGCTCCTACCCCCCGTATCAACGTCCGAAATTTTAAGGGGTCAACCCGACGAGGCTAGGGTGGTAGAGCGGACCGAGGCCGACCTCGTCCCAAGGAAACGCCGTAAAACGGCGAGGTGAGGCACGGGATCGGGAAGGAGGCCCGTAACCTTGCCCCACCAAATTCCACCGATGCGATCCCAGAGACAAGCGTGGCAGAGATGGAGGGTATGACCCCGGAGGAGCTACACGACCTTATCATGAAGGGCTATCGAGTCGTGAGTCTCTTTTTATTTCCTTTGTAGTTACATGATGTTTCGTCTATTTTCGACGTTAACGGCGTTCTTCCTTGCAGGCCCGACTTGGTACTAAAGTAGCTCGAATAGAATTGAGTCTCCCGCGGCGGCTTTGGAGGAGCGAAGGAGACAATTGCTAAGGCGACCTCGGATCTCGAGAAGCTGAAAGCCAAGGCCAACAAGCTGGATGATCGACGCTTGAAACTGGAGTCGGATCTGTCTAGAGCACAGAAGGACCTATTTGACAGAGATGCTGAGCTGGCGGCGGTAAAGTCGGAATTGGACCAAACTAGAGCCGAGCTGGCTGCATCCACCAAGGCTCGAGACGATCTTCAGCTCGAGGTCGACAGCTTCACGACCCGCTTGGAAGCAGCTAAGAAGGACTTCTTGACGTCTGAAGAGTTCGATAATGACCTGGCGCTCCTGATGAGTCAGGCCATGAAGGGGGGATTCTCGAACGCACTGGATCAAGTCAAGATGGTCGTCCCTGACTTCGAGGTTAAGAGCATCGACAAAGCCTATTTGTATGACCCAGAGTCCATCCCCAGATATGGCCGATATATCACCGATTTCAAGGCTGGCGTGTCTCTCTATGACAAGTATGTGGTCCCAGCCCTGGAGGGAGCCGGTGAGGGGAACGCCGAGTCGGAAGAACGAGTCGATCCCAATGCTTCGACTTCAAACCACCTTCCTTCGCTCGATGCTCTTCCCTTGTTGTCTTTTAAAACAATTTGATTTGATTTGATTGTAATAACTTTTATATTTTTTACTTGCCTGAACTTGCATTTTCTCGATCCGATCTTGTAAACTTTTCATTTGAATGTCTTTTTCAATTCGAATCGTGGTTTTGCATTTGAATGTCTTGTTTTTTATTGATCATTTGTTCAGGGTGTAGTCTTCTGGACTTAATTCCCTTGTGAGTGCTGCCTTATGGGGTGTAGTCCTTTGGACTTAATTCCCCTGCTGGCCCCTCCAAGTGTAGTATGAGTACGTGACTCGTGGTACACTTGAGTATGAGTCGACCTAGCGTTGCACTGCCTTATCGGCTTGACTTGGCTATGTGGTCGGAGCTCGATTCGACTATCCTGCCTCGTCAGGCTTATAAGGACATCGATTCACGGAGTCCTAACCCGACTGTCGCACATCGTGGTGCTTACGATCTGGCTGAGTTAGGTACCCATCGTGGGATCTTCCGCCTGCCTCGCATCGTGGCTTATTGTCAGGTCGGGAGTGATGTAAGCATTGTCAGTGACTTGGCTTTTTTTCACCTTTTCTATTATATCTTCATCGTGTCGATTGCCCGTAGTTCGGAAGTGATATAAGCACTGTCAGTGACTTGGCTTTATTCATTATTTTACTTTAACTTTATCGTGTCGAATTTTGCGTTTTTCTTCTGCTCCCCTTTTCTTTTTACATGAGCTTGTAAATACAACATAAATTAAAAAAAAAATTGCTTAAATAATGAGGATTGGAACCAATTGTCACATCGAATTATTACAGAAATTGGGAAAGTAAAGTTGCAAATGTTATAAAGTGAAGGCAATTTAAACATAGTATTTTCTCAGGTTGGTGGCATGCCAAGTTCGAGGCACCGTGCGCCATCCGACCGCCCAATTGATACGACCCTTTAGGATGCACCTTCAGGATTTTATATGGACCTTCCCAATTCGGCTCGAGCTTGCCTATTGGGTCCTGCCTGCTAGCTTCATTCTTTCTCAACACGAGATCCCCTACTTGGAAGTATTTGTGTTTCACTCTCGCATTATAGTACTGTGAGATCTTTCTTTTGTAACTGGCCATCCGATGTGCCGCGACTTCTCTCTTCTCTTCAACGTTATCTTTCTCTTGACGCAGATCGGTGGCGTTAGTTTCAACGTTATACGCCAGGACTCGAGGTGAGGCCAGTCCGATCTCCGCAGGTATCACTGCTTCGCATCCGTAAGCCATAGCGAAAGGAGTCTCCTGGGTAGCCGAATTGGGCGCCGTTCGATACGACCACAGTATACTGGGTAACTGCGCTGCCCAATCTCGACCTTCGTCTTCCAACCTCTTCTTCAACCCAAACTTGATTTGCCTGTTTGTCTGCTCGACCTGTCCATTGGACTGGGGTCGAGCCACCGATGTCGTTCTGTGCTCGATCTTGAATTCTCTGAGCCAATCCTGCACTCGGTCATCTAAAAATTGAGTCCCATTATCCGATATCAGATACTTGGGAATTCCAAACCTGCACAAAATGTTCTCCCATAGAAATTTTTTGATGGTCTGAGCCCTGATGTCAGTAAGAGCTTTGGCCTCGACCCATTTAGTAAAATAATCAACCGCGACGACGACGTATTTGAAATTTCCCGGAGCTCGAGGCAGAGGTCCGACTATATCGACCCCCCATTCGTCAAACGGCCATACCGACTCGATGGCACTCATTTCTCGTGCTTGCTGGTGGATCACCACATCATGTACCTGGCAAGCCCTGCAACTCATAACTAACCGATTAGCATCCTTCTGTATAGAGGGCCAAAAATATCCTGCCAGCTTGCATTTTCTTGCCAACATTCGAGCTCCGCAATGATTTCCACAAATTCCTCGATGTATTTCTTCGAGTAGATACGCCCCTTCATCCTCCGACGCACATCGCAACCAAGGAGTTACAAACGACTTTCGATAAAGCACATAGTCGAATAGGGCGTACCTCGAGGCTTGCAGTCTAATTTTTCTGGCCTGAGACTTATCAGATGGGAGAACTCCATCTTTTAAGAATAATGCTATCGGATCCATCCATGTCGATCCTTGAACCACTGGCTGCACGTCGACCTCGTTATAGCTCCGTTCTGCTAGCATCTCGACCAGAACTTTCCTCTTAGATTTAAAATTTGATGCGAGCTTAGACAGAGCATCGGCTCGTTTGTTTTCACTCCGGGGCACCTGCTCGATGCGAACCGTTTTGAATTTCGACATTAATCCCTGAACGACTTTCAGATAACTCTTCATGGATTCTTCTTTGGCTTCATACTCACCTCGTACGTGATTCACTACGAGCTGTGAGTCACTGTATACTAGGAGCTTCTCGACTCCCAACTTCAAGGCCAGCTTCAAACCAGTGATCATTGCCTCATACTCGGCTTCGTTATTTGTAGCTTTGAATTCGAACCGCAAGGCATAAGGAAACTCTTCTCCCTTAGGATCGACCAATAACAAACCAGCCCCAGATCCTTCTCTACTCGAGGCACCATCGACATGGATGGTCCACTGCTCATCTGATGACTGCTTATCATGTTCCAACTGAATTGACAATCCTTCTGCTATGAAGTCCGCTAGAGCTTGACCTTTAATGGCTGTACGAGGCAGAAACTCGATATCGTATTCAGCTAGCTCGACAACCCATTTGGCCAATCGACCCGATGTCTCGGGCTTAGCTAGAATCTGCTTCAGAGGCTGGTCGGTGACCACAGCGATGGGGTGTGCTTGGAAGTATGGTTTCAGTTTCCTTGATGCATGAACCAAGCTTAATGCCAATTTTTCAGCAAGCGTATATCTGATCTCGGCCCCATGTAATGCCTTACTTACAAAATAAATCGGGATTTGCCCCCGGTCCCCTTCTCGAACTAACACCGCGCTCACAGCCTCTTCGCAAATTGCCAGATAGACCAAGAGCTTCTCTCCTTCTCGAGGTGAGGACAGCGTCGGCAAATCAGATAAATACTTCTTCAGATCGTCGAACGCTTTTTGACACTCCTCATCCCACTGGAAGGGACTCGCCTTTTTCAGTATCTTAAAGAAGGGCAGGGCCCTCTGGGCTGATATCGACAAGAAGCGATTGAGGGCGGCCATCCGACCCGTCAATCGTTGCACCTCCTTTACGTTACGAGGTGCGGGCATGTTTTTCAGAGCTTCGATCTTATCTGGATTGGCTCGAATCCCGTCCCTTGATATCATATAGCCCAAGAATTTTCCAGATCGAACACCGAAGGTACACTTCTTCGGGTTAAGCTTCATTTTTGCTGCCCGTAACACCTCGAAAACTTCCCTGAGATCGACAAGAAACTGTCCCATGGACTTGCTCTTGATCAATAAATCATCAACATAAACCTCCATATTTCGACCTATCTGTCTTTCAAAGATCTTATTGACGGCCCTTTGATAAGTGGCCCCTGCATTCTTCAAACCAAACGGCATCGTTATAAAGCAAAAAGTACCAAATTCAGTAATAAACGCGGTTTTCTCCGAGTCCTGAGGGTCCATAAAGATTTGATAGTATCCTCTGTACGCATCGAGAAAACCGAAAACTTCGAAGCCCAATGTCGAATCGACCAACTGATCAATTTTTGGAAGAGGATATGAATCTTTGGGGCATGCTTTATTGAGATATGTAAAATCGACGCACATCCGCCAGCTTTGATCAGGCTTCCTGACTAACACGGGATTGGCTAACCACTCTGGGTATAATACCTCCTTCACGATCCCAGCAATCAACAACTTGTCAACTTCTTTCTTCACTGCCTCTTTTCTTTCAGGTGCAAGATTTCTCTTCTTTTGCCGTATCGGCTTCTTTTTTGGGTCGACGTTAAGGCGATGTACTACCACATTTGCCGACAAACCCGGCATGTCATCTGCCTTCCAGGCAAAAACGTCTCGATATTCTGCTAGGAGGTCGACCAGGGCTTGCCTATCGGGGTGTGGCATCCACTTCCCGATCCGGACCCCTTGGTCCTCCTCTTCATTCCAGACACAAACCTCTTCCGTCGGATCGACGGATATCCAGCTTCGATCCTCTTCCTCTTCTGGTATCAATTCCTCAATCAGAACTTGTCCAACTCCTTTCCCCTTTGTCGTGACCAAACTACAATTTCTGGCCACCTCGATATCTCCTTTTACTTCATGGGTTCCATACCAGGTGGGAAACTTCATGCTGTTGTGGAATGTCGAGATGACGGCCCTAAGATCGTATAAGGCAGGTCGACCTAGTATCGCGTTATATCCTGACGGGGCTTTGACCACGACATAGGTCATCTCCATAGTTCGGCCCTTTTCTCCGTCTCCGACTGTTGTTAACAAACTAATCGATCCGACAGGGTGGATGGCCTGCCCTGTGAATCCAAACAAAGGAGTAGACAACGGTATAATGTCTTCATCTTTCAGCTTCATAGCTTTGAAAGCCGAATAGTAGAGAATATTTACGGCACTTCCGCTGTCGACACAAACTCTTTTGATCCGACCTCGACTTATGACTGCTTCGATCACCAACCCTTCGCTAGGACTATGGGAACTCGGAATATCATCTTTTGGCCCGTAGCCCACTTCCGTAGTAAATCTCAGCTTCTTCGATTCTCTTGATCTATCTGAAGAATGTCGACTCGATCGAGGTCTATCTGATTCATGCTCTGCAACAATTGTGTTTACGTCATACCCGGCGCGATTATCACGGTGGGGGTCTCGATTCTGATCTTCTCGATGGTCATCACGGCGATTATCTCGGTATGCTGGCTCAGCCGACCTGTCTTGACGATTTCGATTATCACGACGCGGGGATCGATCCTTCTTTCCATTATAAGTCTTCCTTTTGTACTCTCGACGGCCTTTTGGCTCGTCTTTTTCTGTCCTGTCAATCACCTCATCCAATCGACCCTCTTGAATGCAGGCGTCGATATCCCTCTTCAAATCGAAACATTCCTCTGTATCGTGCCCCACGTCTCGGTGATAGTCGCAATACTTATGAGTGTTCTTCCTTTTCTCCGGGTCTTTGGACATCGGCTTAGGTGTCCGGGCGATGTTCTTTTTGATCATAATCGCTAATACCTCACCCCGAGACCGGTTGAGGGGTATAAAGTCTCGATCTTTCAGATTCCCTTTTTTTCCAAGCCGATCCGATATCGGAGCTGTCGGTCGATCAAACACGTTGGTCTTGCTTTCTTCGTTCCGACCCCTAGGCCGACCCTTGGTCCGGCTTCGGGAGTCGTTCCTCGAATTGAGGCCAAGTGAAAGGGTGTGCAAGCGCACGCCTCTTCACCTTGGCAAAACTTATGGACTATGTTCACACATTCGTCCATGTCACTCGGCATCTTCTTAGACAACTTGTCATACAACTTCATATTTCGCAAACCTCCAACGAAGGCATTAACTTGCAATGCATCACTAGCATTATGCACTTTCATGGCCTCGAGATTAAAACGCCTCATAAAATCGATAGTGGTTTCTCCTTTCTCCTGCTTGATGTTCATAAGGTGGGTGGCACTAAGGTGGAACTTCTTGTTCCCGATAAAAGCGTCTCTGAACTTCTGTCCCAACTGTAAAAAGCTCGAAATCGACCCGGGCCGTAGCTTATGAAACCACTCACGGGCTCGACCTGTGAGCAACGTGTCGAAAGCTCGACACTTCATGGCGTCATTGGCGTTTCTCAATCTCATCAAAGATATGTATCGATACAGATGATCCTCTGGGTCTGTTGTACCATCATAGGGTTCCATCTTGGGTGGTTTGAACGACTCAGGCATCGTGTATATCTCTATCTCGGGACTGAATGGTGATTCGAGCCATTCTGTGACCGGTTCCTTGCCTACGATGCGATTGAACTCGTTTCGGATACTTTCCTCGACCTGCCGCTGTTGGCTTTCTTGTCTAGGACGTCTGTGGGCGTTAGTCACGCTGATTTCTATCGCACCTTCCTCACATTCCTCCTGTGGGTCGACAGGCCTCTTCCCCCTAGCATTATCAATTTCTTTACGACCCGGTGGGTCTAACAAGTGTTCTCCAGGGGGATTACAGATTCCCTTACCAATAAATGCCGACGCCACCACCCTTTTTAGGGCTTCTTCGTCTAAAGACGCCAAGTGATCGGCCATGTCCTGTAGTTGTGGGGGAAGCTGAGGTCTGGTTGGATCTGCAGCCGCCAGTATAGATCCCGTGGGGACTTCTTGAATCTGAGAAGGAGCTCCTGCCGGATCTACATCTGCTTGCTCCTCGATCTGCATGTTCTTGCTGTTCGTTGCTTTCTTCTTTGTTGGTGGTGCCATTGCGATTTCTTTACCAACTCACCGGTAGAAGACCCTCCTTCTAGCGCCAAATGACGATGCTAAATTACGCACCACCGGTAAATCAGGGCCACGTGTAATCTAAGGGTGAGCTGTAAAGGGGTCGAATGGCTAAACTTTTTAGGAAAGATAGTGTTTTTAGGTGGTTTATGGCTGAGTCCAAGAATGTATCTTGGATTGCCTACGTATCCTGTCTTATGTCCAGGAATCAAGCCTTACGTAGTTCCTGGAATGATGTATTTATAGGCACATGTCCTTCCTCTGCCCTAGATTTAGGGCGGTTTGGTATATGGACACAAATACCCTTAAATGGGCCTTGCCTCCTTATCCAAGCAACCTACTGGATGATGGGCCTGGGTAGCTGAACAAAAAGCCTCCGTATCGACTCGATATATGCTGACATGGGTGCCCGAGGCGAGACACTTGAAGGATCTGCCGGTGATTGCGGGTGCGTATCGTATCGATCCGATACTGCTGTACTTAATATAGACTTTTCCAGGTGACAGCTGGACCAATCACATTATTCCACGTGGAGGGGTGAAATCCCGTATTGTCATGCACCAGGCAAAAATCGCAGAGTCAATCTATTATTACATACTTTTTTTTGGTTACAGACGAGGTCAAAAGACATAGGAAAAGAAAGCAAAAAGATAAAATCTAGGGAGCTAGAGGCCCCTTAAGTCTTCAGTAATAATGGCTCCAATCTTTTCAGGAGGATCCTCAACTCTATCAATACCATACTGTTAGGAAATCTACGCGGGAACGCAGCGAAATTCAAAAATTTGATTTCCTTTTTCCCAAAATCGACTTCGTTTAAGCAATAAACAAATAAGTAGTAGACGGTGGTTACCTTGGTTGATCTAAAAGATCGACGTTTTGACCGTCTAAAGAGAGTAGTTCTGCATAGAGCCGCCCAAGTGTTCGGCCTCTACCGCTAGTCCACACGAACAGCCTGCCGGAATCCCATCATGGATTGCTATTGGAAAACTCCGATTACTAGACCGGCCATTTTCCCCTCTCTCCAACTCTCTATAGGATACTCTCTATTTTACACAAGAATTATTAGCTCTTGCAATTGTGATGATCAAAAGAGCTTGACACCCACCTCCTATTTATAGTGGTTGGGGCGCCCCTTAGTAGAGTAGAGGAGAAGAAAACTTTTTCTCAATAAAATAAGGAAAATCTCCTAGATTGATTTATCTCATTTAATTTAATATCTTATATTAAATATTTCCAAGATATTGTCAATATCTTATATTGACTATCTTTATCTTATTACCATAAATCAATTTACACATGTGTGTAAATCTATAGTCATTAATATCTAATATTAATATATGATAATCTTATTAATTAAATTGCACAATCCAAGTGTATCTTATACACTTCAATGTGGCGCCCCATATAGCCAAATATTGGCTTCCGGAATATTCTTTAATTAATATAATACTATGATTAATTAATTTGCAAAATACATGTATATCACATATATACATAATTTCAAAATTTATATGTATCAATATACATATTTAATTAATCATCATAATTAATATCTTGTATTTAATTTATTCATAATAAATAAATACCACCATATTAATTTACCACTATACCATTTATAGTCTCGAGATAAACTTTCCTTATTTGGTTATCATCTATAACCACATTTTAATCCGGCTAGATGTTCATATGTGTGTGACCCGATAGGTTTCCGAATATGTTGGCCGTAGACACAAAGTGCAAATTACGAAAATGCCTTCATGCCTAACGATCACGGGATAGCGTCTAGAAACACACCGTGACCCCCAATCATCGGAAGAGTCAAATGCAATGACTACTACATTTCATGTGAAACAGTTACCGTGTAACTTACAATCCTATCGCTATAATAATATTCATACGGTCGTACGTCAAGTGTCAAACATTAACGACCGTATCTTATAATCTGGATATCATGCTCTCTCGAAATAACTCGTTTACTCCCACTTTGCAAAGATTCACGAGAGTAAGACATTCCTTATAAGAAGGCTATTTCGGATATTCGATCCCAATCACAGGATACGCGATTCCCGGACAACCAATCATGTATACTCCGCATGCTTCAATATCATACCCAATCACTACCGCATGATCACCCCGTGGCTAGGGGAAACCTCAATAGTGTCAAAGCATGACAATCCACACCGTGATGCCATGAAGACTCCGGTCCAAAGGATAATTACACAACCGCCACATAGTGTGACACTTAACCGTGTAAGTGGGTCAGTCTAACGTACGCATTCTCTAATACACGTCCACGTACAGTCCAAGTGTCTCTACACTTCGATAGACGAGATCTATCCCTGCCCTAAAGACAGAAGATATCTAATACGGGCTAGCCTGTTCATACTATCAATGCCCTGTTTGATAGTACATCAGCCTAGAGACATTTAAGTATCAAACTTATTAAAGTGATTAGAGATCTCATTAACCATAATCGCCTATCATGGTTTCTCTATCACAGTTTAATACCAAGGACGTTATCATATAACAAATCATTATTGGTTCTTTAAAAGAACATATATATATATATGACAACAGAAAAGCCATTTAATATATGTATAAACATAAAGAAATAGTAGCAATGATCCGACCCGGTCGGATCCGGTCCAACCCGATTGGGTTTAGGACACTATTTCAACACATACCTAGCCTGAGATTCCTTTCCCACCATGCTCAATCTTCACTTGGAAGTCTTGTTAGTGTGATGAAGTCTAGTCTTAGCACTGTAGACCAGCTCTGGCCATATGATCAGTTGTCCTATTAGCTTCTCTGGGTTTATAGATAACTCTCACTTTGATACCAAACTCCAGCATAGCAGTTGTGTCATCAAGAATGGCAAGGTTGTCTTCACTTTTGTGCCTAATGTTGATGGCCATCACAGTAGTCATGAAGTCAAATTCAACCTCCAAAGAGAGAACACCATACTCCTTGGAAATCCATATTGCTTCTTTGATGGCTAACAGCTCAGCAATGAAGATAGTATTCCTCCCCATAGCTCCCATAAATCCTCTAATCCATATGCCTTCATGACCTTTGAAAACTCCTTCAACAGCAATTTGACCAACACCATATTAATCATCAATGTTAATATATCTTGCATCAGTATTCACTTTCACTCATCCCAAAGCAGGATGGGTCCAGGAGATCCACTCAGGTTTTTTCTGTTTCAAAGACAACAAAGTTAGACACGGTGGTGTTAATGAACTCTTTAGCACAGAAAAAAATATAACAAATAGAATCATGAGTTCTGTTTCTTATATGCTCAAAAATAAAATGATTCATATCTTTCCATATATGTGATTTGATTCCCGTTGAAAAAGAAACTTATTAAATTTATTTGGAGTCACTTGTTTATTTTTAGTTATTATTTCTTTTGTTTTAGTCTTTTATTATCTTAAATTGGTTAGATACTCTTTTATTTTTGTTATTATTTTTATTTATTGTTATTTTGTCCCACTTTGCTAAATTAACAATTAGTCTTGGATTTTGTAGCCTATTAAAGACAAATAGAGTCATTGTAACAATCACAACAAACATTATTGAGTGAAATTTATATTAAGCTTTTAAGTTTTTTATGAGTATTCTTATGTGGAATATTTGAATCATTAACTTATCAAGGTTATGAGCATACATTATGGCGTTCATATATCATGAGCATACCTCGTGGCGTTCATATACCAAGATTTTTACTTATATGTTATCTAAGAGTTGAGGTCATACAAAGGTTTATGGCGTTCATATACCATGATCATACCTTGTGGCGTTCATATATCAAGGTTCTTAGTTACATGTTATCTAAGAGTTGAGGTTATACAAAGGTTTTTAGCTACATGTTAGCTAAGGATCGCTCGTTTTATTGATACTTTTAAGTCGCTCGTTTATTGATACTTTTAATCGGTCCTAAAATAAATTCGGATCTGATTCGTCCACGGATCATATCAGTTGGTATCAGAGGTTAGTTATTAAAGGTATCAAATTAAATAGGTGGGTTCTATTTGGACCCCCTTTTTTACTACTTGCACCACATTAATGAATATTTTTTCGGGTGAAAAAAACGTCACTCACACTGGTGTTCCTAGTGCATACCAACGTCAGTGTCACTGACGTTGGTATGCCACTAGGAACACCAGTGAAAAGTCATGGACTGACGTTCTAAGATTTAACACTTTTTTATATAGGGAACGTCAGCCACACTGGTGTTCCTTATGGAACCAACGTCACTGTGACTGACGTTGGTGTTCCACAAGGAACACCAGTGTGACTGACTTTCCTATATAAAAAATCATGTGGTACCGAAGTAATTTTTTGTGGTACAAATAGTAAATGGGTGCAAGTAGTAAATAGGGGGTCCAAATAGAAACCCCATTAAATATCCCTTCTATTTTTTTCTTTTCCTTGATTCCATTGTCTTTTTGTCCTTTCATTTAAAAAATAAAAAGTTGAGCTTGTTCTAGCGTTCCTGTTCTTTAAAAAAGTAGAAAAAAAATTATCCAGCCCTTAGCTCGAATAGAGCCTCTACTTTACGTACTCCAACATCATTTACGAATCTCTACACATAGTCACCTGTACTTAATCTCTACCGTACTACAATAATAAAGTAATCGTAAACCAAAATAATTATGACATATTTACAAAAACAAATACACATATAAATAATTTATTGTCTATTATTATAGTGATAGATATTACCTTGTATGGATATTCAAAATATGTAAAGAAGGTCTTATTAATGAAATATTTGTAGAAAGCATTTTTTGTGACTCGAAATATATATATATATATATATATATATATATATATATATATATATATATCGTTCTATATTTATATATATATATATAATGACCCAAAAAAAAATTCGTATATAGTATGTTTTAGTTTTTTTTATACGTATTCTCCTTTTACTTCATCTTTTACCACTTTTTACGTGCGCTTTGCAATACAAAAAATATATATAAAATTCCTACGTTGTTTTTTAGTTTTTTTTTCTCCTTACTTCATCTTGGTGCTGCTTTGCAATACAAAAAAAAACCTACGTGGTTTCTTTTTTTCTCCCCATAACCCTAAGAAACCTTCGGCCCTACAAGAAAAAAAGAGCCCCCAAAAACCCTAGCATCCTTATATAGGTTCTTAGGTCTTGATTGTTTCGGATGCTCATTATTTGGATTTGTTCTACGATTTGAACTCTACACGAGGGGAGTATAAACGCAAGTGCTTGTGAGGGTATATATATATATTTTTTGTTGAACTTCAAACATGTCGGAAGAGCACACCGAGGGAGAGGAGAATTCCGTGAAAGGCCCTTTTGAGTCGTTAGCGGAGGCAAAACGGGTGATAAATCATATATTTTATCAAACACATGAAATATATGAATATCTCTTCATATATTTCATTCTACATAACAAATGTATGTTATGCTAGTCGTGGAAGAAGAAGTCTAATAAACCGAATGAAGCCCGATAAAAACGGAAAACACAGGGGATTCGAAATTTGGAATACCGGTTGTTTGGCATCCGTGCCCATAAAGCTTAGTGGATCGCCTTCGGAATACCGATTCAAGCATGACACACAAAAAAACATGACTTCTAAAAATAAGAACCAAAATATCAATAAATCAAAGAAAAAATGTAAAGAAATAACCTTTATTATGCAAATTGCATTCAAGAATTTCTTCTCCAAATATCATTACACTGGTTTCATTTTCCAGATCAAACATGGTAGTACTAATATTCCTGATTGACGAACAAAAAGCTGAAGTCGGAACAAGACTTAAAAGACCTAAAATGCAGACTCAACATAAACAGACCAAGCCAAAACACTATCTTAAAGAATCATTAAAAAGATGCAACTTACTGGACAACTACCACCGTACAAGCAACTTAGTACACAACTGTCATGGACTTAAACCAAAAGAAACGCCGCAAACCAAACAAAAAGTATCAAAGACTTTTTCATAGTTAGAACTTTCAATAGCAAAGAGTCATTGTAAGGCTCATTAATTTTAATCCCAATTTGTCAAAACACACCATCACTGCACGGATCACCGAAACCCCTCACTAAACCGAAAGGGATCCAAATTAAAAAAAAGAAGAGTAATATGAGGCACAAATAGTAGAATCAGTCAAGTGATTCTACCATTTATGCTTGGCATGTAACATAGTAGGAACCTTATGTACCTTTTCAAAATTGAAAATTGGCACACAACAAAATAAGGTGATCATGCATGTACACATAAGGCCGGAATTGAAAGTCATATATGAAACCCAGGGGAATATATATATATATCACCTGAATTCAAACAAACACATTACAACTGATAAACAGGCATAATAATGCTTAAATATATAGAGTACAGGCCTATATTCTGCAACATATTGATTGAAACGATAGCGAGAATGCTCAACTAGAGTGATCTTATCCAATTCCGCCATTCTTCTGAACCCGAAAACCCAGAAGAAAATGTTAGAAGAAAGTGTAAAAGAATCACCTTGGAATAAATGCAAGAGCAGTACAAAAGAGAATGTAGTCAACCCTTTTCTATTCTCTCTTTATTTTCAACTTTCTTTGAATGTGAAGCGGTATGGCTCTTGTACTTTCCGACAATGTCTTCGCCGTGAGAACAAAAAACACGGTGCGTCAAATAATCTAAAACAAAATCGAAAAATATAAACGAAAAAGTTCGATTTTGCAATTTAGATAGACTTGCCTTTTGATGAAAAAAACACGAAACATAATCTAAGCAAATGACTTTTGATGATAAATAATGTTATAAAGAATCAAAAAACTTTTGAACTCACTCACCTCGTTGAATGTTTCCATGTATGGCCGCACTTCAAATCGCGAGATCCATTTGCGAACGCACCTTCTCGCTCCGAAGGGCATTTTAATTATGTGTGTGCTCTGCTCCAAACACCTTCTTTCTAATAATTCAGATAGATACGTTGTTACCCCATTCTCCCTAACATTTCTTTCAATAATTGCCCCGGACTTTCGGCAGAACGTTCCTTTCCCTCCGTGGCCTTCACTTCGAATCCGTATTTGCTTGTACAAAGTGCCGTGGAGTCCGTGAAAAGATGAATAAAAGGTAAAGACGACTAAAATCAATTGAAAAAAGAAAATAAAGAGATTATAATTGTGATATTACCGATTACCGTAGCCATATTAGGATGCGCATATACTCCGGCAGAGGTATAAAGCGGGATATGGAACTGGAGTGAAGCAATAGGAAAAAAAGGTGGGGCGGCTCCAAAGCACCATAGTATGCCTTCAACCAAAAGAGACGTCATCGACAACGGCAGAATAGTAATACGAGAACCGTAACGGACTAACGTTAAGCTCCTAAAACCACATCAAGAGAACTTAAGATCATAGAAAATAAACCCGCATGGAATTTGACCAATCGGCATATGATGGGGTAACAGGAGCAGCTTTCCCCGCAAGTTATTTACACACTAAGGATAGCAAGAAGCTAATACATGAGTTTCTTTTTTTTCGTTTTTTTCTTTTTCTGTTTTGATTCTTTTGTTAAGAGCTAATATACCTGAGTTGAAGAGGGACTTTTAGAAGGCTTTGCTTGGACCGCGCTCTTCCCCCTCGCTCCCATTTCGAAGTATTTTGTCAACGTAATCACTAACTTCCAATGCTAATCCTCAATGTAACACACCATAAGAGAAATAAAACTTGTACACAATCATACCGCAAAAGACTTGAGGTAAGAACAAGACAAGAACAAGAACAAGACAACCCGTGCCTATCAATCTCAAATGTTATGTTTCTAAAATTAATAAGTACTAGTACAAATGAAAAAGGGAATAACGCTATAAGAAAATGCATCGTCCTATGAACACACCATGGAAACGAGGACCTCACCACCAATGAGCATCAAGAATATAATAACATTGACTTGGACATTAGAGATACTTCCATTTCAAACCAAGTAAATTATATTCAAATAAGGGGGACGTGCTTGAACAAGATCCCGATATGTACTCCTTCCCTCGGTGCTTTAAAAAAACAACCCCACACAATAACCAACAGCAATCGCAGCGTAATACACCTAGAAAGAGGATACATAAGGTTGAGTTCTTGCGTAAAAATGTAACAAGTTCATACAAATGTGGAACATATAAACAATGAAGGAACCCAAAAGATGGAAAACATAGAATAATGCACCTAATAAGCATTGAAAAACGCGCGCACGCGGGGGGGGGGGGTATAACAAGGATGGTAATTGTGCTATTTGAGAATTTAGAGAACTCTAGCAGATTTCCGGGTATTTAGAATGTGAATTGGAGGCAAGATACGAGTGCCCCGTCTTTAAGTACTTCATGAAGGTGGATCCATGTTGTTTGAGCTCAATGCCTCAATAAGGTTGGTAATCTTCTGAACAATGAAAGAATGTTAACTTTCTTCTTCTACGTTATACAAAAAACAAAAAGGCAAAGCTACTGGAATCACTTTCTTCTTTCTTTGGATGCATAGAACAAAATGATCGGTAGTTTATGATAATGAAAGACAAAACAAAATAAAAACACTCATGTACCAGAAAAATTACAGAAGCATACTTTTAGGGACTCCAAGTGAAGTCATGCGGTAGATATTTCGCAGACCGGATGGAATCAATCCTCAACTACAAGCAAAATTTCAAGAGAAACTTTAAATTTACACCGCTCGAAACTTGTAGTTTCTCATAAACCGCAAACATATTGACCAATCGAGATAAGAAAATATGTATAATAATAAAAAAGGAAATATACACAATTGGCGGAAGAAATTTCGAAAAACGTGACAAAATAAACGAATCTAACCTCTAAGGGGATTGAATAGAAGCATCGTTCATAGACAAATGCTCAACTTCGCACCCTTCAACTCTTGCTCGACCATTTCCTTACCCCGTTTAGCATCTTCGAGCTTCAAATTAGCCTCATTGAACTCCGATCTCAGCTCATCTATCCTCCTCTTCAAATCCGCATTTCAGTGCTCTAAATGTGAGGAATCAATTACAGTCGTCAAAATTATGCCAAATTTATTGTTTTAAAATACCAGAATCAGATTAGCAAAGGTGTTTTCCAAATGAAACTACGATTTCGAAGCATTGATCTTCATGAACTGTAGTTTCAGATAAACAGAAGATTACCTCCTGGAGATTTTTCGGCTGCGAAGTTGCAATTTTATTGAATACTGTAGTTTCAGATATACAGAAGATTACCTCCTGAAGATTTTTCGGCTGCGAAGTTATCAATTTTATTGAATCGAAGAATGAAAGACGATCAATTGAAGAAGGCGACTAGGAAATCAGAAACCCTAGAAACGGGAAAAGAAAGATCAAGAGCTCGGATATGTTTTCCATTATTGCATCATTTATTTCTATTACAAGATAACCCTAAATAGTAGGGGCAAACTACAGTATTTACTAATTACAGGAGCTAGAAAGGAAATAATAAGAAAGTTATATCAATTACTAATTACTGTAAACTATTTATTACATTTGTAACAGAAGTCATGAAAAACCCGCTTCGTGAATCGTTTCCCACCATAATCGAGTCGAATATTAAATGAGTCGAACTCGGTTTTTTTTAAGCAAAAAGAAATCAATGAATTTTACAAGTTAATCGAATTTATGAGCCGAGTCGAGTCATATCAAGTTCTTAATGAGTCGAGTTTGATCACGTTTGTTTTCAAAAACGGTTATTAATTGATGGGTTGCAATGAAAGATTTTAATTTATACATAAATCGGTATATAGATCGTGACAAAATATTTTTTGTCACGCCATTATTAAGGATTTTGGAAGCAAAAAAGAATATTACGGATTTTTTTATACAAATAGTTTGTAAACAAAATTATTATCACTAAAGGGTGTGCACCTAAAGTTTGTCATTCTTTTTTTTGGAAAAATTAAAATATGAGGAATTGAGTCAACATCATGCCGATAGGATGGAAAGAAAATTTGAAGAGATGAAGGCTAAGCTTCAAAGCATGTTAGGGGGAAGCAATGTTCATCCAACACGTGGTGGTAAAGGTAACGACTTATTTTATACATCATGCTTTATTGGAGACTATGAATATGAGATGTGTATTGATCACTGTAGGATGTAATATCGCCAGATGGATCTAAGATCCACCCGATTACGCAGCGGAATAAATATCAGATCTAGATCTAAATAAACAAAATACATGAATAATAAATCTAACCTACGAGGGGGTTAGATTATCAACTTTTTTATGGTGCAAAATGCCAAGAACAAGGTCAATCCAAACCGAACTAGTTGAGAGCTAGTTGAGAAGCCAAAGTCTTCCAACGTGTGTCTCCAAGCACCACCAGGTGGATGGTGTTTCATGCCGCCGGACCTCCTCGATATGCTACCTTAGAAAACCCGAAGTTTTCTGAAACTCGAACCCTTAGTAAAATAGCCGAAATATCAAAGCTATTTTACTACCCAAAAGTCGTGTGATGTGTTATAAATTGGCTTGGGAGAACTCTCTTTATATAGGAGAGAAATCTTAGCCTCCAAGGCATTATTTAATTAATACAAAATCAATCAAAATAATCATTTTCCTTAAAAAAGATAAATCTAGAATATTCCTAAATTAATTAGGATAAATAAAAGATTTTCTTTTCCTTAAATTATTTAACAAATAAATAATTTAATCACATGTCTTATTATTTATCAAGAAAACTAATTTCCCAACAAATAATAATATACAAAATGCGGCCATACACTTAATTAATTAGGTCATGCGCATTTTTCATTTATTTGGGCCGAGTCCACGAAAAATTTCTTTTCCCATTTATTTAATTATCTAGTCCAACTAAACAATTAATCCACATATCAATTAAACAGTCCAATCCAACAATTTAATTATAATTGAGGTGAAATGACGAGAAAACTTATATGCTATATTAGGAGCCACGTCGGGTACCATGGACCCATATTCAGTAGCTACAATAAATTGAATAAAATTATTCGTCTGACCGAATAATAATATTCAATCTATTAATTCCGGGATTACACCACCATAAACCCGAAACTGAACTCTGCCGAATATAGATATAAACTTACACTCAACCATAAGTCATAAGGTGTCCACTGATATAATCATTACATACGGACAATGTTCTAAAACTCGCTAGGCGACCTCGGTACGCTACAGGGGCGCCTAGGGCCTAGGGCGCCTAGGCGATTTTAGGGTTTTAAGGGAGTTTTAAGGGTTTTAAGGGGGATTTAGGGTTTTTACAGGGTGTTTTAGGGTTTTATGGGGGGTTTTAGGGTTTTTACGGGGGGTTTTAGGGTTTTTACGAGGGGGTTTAGGGTTTTAAGGGAGGTTTTAGGGTTTTATGCCTCTTTCTTGTCTAAACACTTGGGAAACCTTGATGTTTGCCCAAATGGAACCCTAATAGCCTAGAAGGGCCTAAGAGCGCCTAGAAGGTCCTAGGAGCGCCTAGGAGGGCCTAGGAGCGCCTAGAAGGGCCTAGGGGCGCCCAGAAGGGCCTAGGAGCGCCTAGAAGGGTCCAGGAGCGCCCAGAAAATCGCCCAGCACACTTGGGCGCCCAAAAAATCGCCTAGAGCCAAGTCGAGGACGCCCGGGGATCGTCCAGGGCCTAGGCGGCGCTTAGGCGATCGCCCAGGGCGATTTTTAGAACACTGCATACGGATAAATCCTCCATAGACTGTTCGTTACCAATCGGGATATTTCCGTAAACCCTACTCGAAACATCTTATCATTATTTACCATTAAGCCCCTAGTGATCAATTAGTTCATAACTAATATAATATGAACTGGCGCCATCGATCAGTTTCTAGGATTAACAAATAAGGGAACTGCCTGTCTACTTCCCGAGGGAAGGAATGGATTCCATATCTGTGATAGCACAGACTACTTACTCATCCTAAAATAGAGCCAACGAGAAGTGTTGGACCACATACTACGAAGTGATCCTTACTAACGCATCAAACCCTACCCTAGTCTAAGCAGTCGTCTGTGACCACCTCAGGATTGAGATTAATCCATATATGATCATCTTGTGATTCGATAAGACTTCTCGATCACGGAATTATATCGAGAACTCAAATCAAATCGGTCCACCCCTATATGATTATCATCATATATAAATGCCCCACTAGGTACCCTATTACCGACAATCCGGATAAGACTGTCACACCTAAAGTGTTCTGGGCGCATTATTAGCAAATTAATCCTGAGACCCGTACTCAGATTAATAAACGCTACGGACTAAGTTAATTTTAAGTACATCTCACTAACTCAGTCTTCTTGTGTATAGACATACACTGAGTTATGTGATTACATAAACGAGGTACTTAGGGTTTTCAGTAGTGTCTTAATTATAAGCATACATGCACATAATAAGATGAATTATTAACTCTGTCATAAAAACAATTAGATAATTGTCTTTCGGGCACTACACCTAACAATCACAATGAAGAGGAAAATTTAATTAGTAAAGATGTGGTGAAGGAGTTAAACCTGCGGACGGAAAGACTTCCTCATCCTTACTACATTGTTGAGGGAAGTCATCGAGTTAAAGTTACACGATATGCATGGGTTCAAATAAACATTGAAAGCTATAAAGCTGTTGTATCATGTGATGTGGTGCAATAGAGTGATGTACATTTGATATTAGGAAAATCAAAGCTATCTTTGCATAATGTATGTCATAATGCATCCCGGACTTGCTATACTTTTTCTTTTTGTGGCAAGAAGCATTTTTGAATCCCTACTGATACGAATCTGGAACGAAAGATTGACCAAGATCTTCTAAAGGCACCAATGAACTTAGATATCCAATCTAAGAACGTTGGCAAAAACGCCGCAACGCTTGCTCACAACGCTTGCTCAGTTCTTAAATGGTGGAACTCTACAACAAAGAAATCATCACTCGCAAGTGATTAAAAACAAGTCAAAAGACTATATTATATCACTCAAAATTGAATTGTTTGTGAAAGAACCACCTAAGTGTCTTATATATACTACAATCTTCAAGAAACTAGTAAAGCTAAGCAATGTGAGAGAAATTCCCAAGTAATATGCTCTCCTTATAGCTAGATGGGCTATTTTGAAATATCTAGGCCCACGAGACAATTATTAAATAAAGACTAGTGCAAAATAATGTAAAATAGGTCCAACAACTCCCAATGGATCAAAAGTGGCACCCAACATATATAGATGGCCTTATCAATACCCAAAATGAATTGAAAGTCTTCTAATTAATTTATTCTAGCCCACTAGTTTCCTCCCCAAGCCCAATAGCATATATGATGCATTTCATTGGCCGATCTTCAGTCTTCTTGTGTTGTTCTTGATGCAAATGGGCTTCCAAGGCCGAAGTATTCAAGGACTCTCTAACTCTCTTCTTTTGGAGTCTTGTCATAGGCCCATCTCAAATCACAAGCAGGTCCATGGTCTTTATAGCAACTAACGGGTCCGGAATATCATCATGGATCACATCACCTACCCTCTATGCAGAAAAGTGATATTCATATTGAGGAGTCTCAGGCACCGTAAAATGTCGAAGAGGTTGTAGTGGGAGACAAATTGGAGGAGGTTGTTGGAGGAAAATTGGTGGAGGTAGTCCAAGAGTCGATTGTGGAAAAGGCAATCACCGAAGAGAATGAAAAGGTGGTGGAGATAAATGTTGCAAAAGAGTGCGATGTTGAGATGAAGCATGAGAACATCACATTAGTGGTGGAGAAAATCGAGGCCCATGAGGACGTTGGTCATACTTCGCCGACCACTTGTTCGAGTTCTATCTTGACTTCTTTCCAGGTACATGCAGACCATCCACTTGAGGAGGACATTGGGCTATTCGATATACTCAATCCAGCCCTTGTATTGCCCATGGATATTCTTGATCATGTTAACATTGGTGGCAAACCGGAGCACAATTTCGTAGATCCATTTTCTACGTATGTTGCTGATTGTCAGGTTGTGACTTGTACTCGTTATATTGCTACTTTTTTGGGCTTTCTCCAAGTTTTAGCACGTTGGAAGACTTCTTTGATGTTGCATTTGTGACGCTTGGTTCAACATCAAACCATGCTATTGATTTTAAGTGGTTTTGTCCGCCTTGTATTTGATCCGGGCATATCATCGGTGTCCGTTGTTGTTTCGGCCTGTTTTGTCATTCTTGTTGCTTTTTACGACATCCTTTTGATTCGAGGTCAAATCATTTCAGAGCCGGGAGGGAATGATGTGATTCCCTTTGAAAAAGAAACTTATTAAATTTATTTGGAGTCTTTTGTTTATTTTTAGTTATTATTCCTTTTGTTTTATTCTTTTATTATCCCACGTTGGTCAGATAGTCTTTTATTTTTATTATTATTTATTGTTATTTTGTCCCACGTTGCTAAATTAACAATTCGTCTTGAAATTTGTAGCCTATATAAAAGCAAATAGAGTCATTGTAACAATCAGCTCAAACATTATTGAGTGAAATGAAATTTATATTAAGCTTTTAAGTTTTTTGTGAGTATTATTATGTAGAATATTCGAATCATGAACTTAACAAGGTTCTGAGCATACTTTGTGGCGGTTCTATACCAAGGTTCTTAGGTACATGTTATCTAAGGGTTGAGGTCATACCAAGGTTTTTAGCTACATGTTAGCTAAGGGTCGTGGTGCTCGTTCTATTGATAATTTTAATCGGTTCTTCGGTAAATTCGGATCTGATTCGTCTATGGATCACATCAATATGCCACAAACCATACATGAACAAAGTATTTCTAGACCAACATAATCCTCATTTCTGATAATGACAGAATTAATAGAATTATTGACCATCCAATCATTGAAGTCATCTTGATCGTTGATATTGCTATGAATATCATAATATTTTAGGAGGATTTAATGATGATTATGCAAAAAATAATAACGCAAATTGAGAGCTAATCTGACGACAAATTGGCATAGTTTTACTGCAATTGTATATTATAGCTTGTCCTTTACAGGGGAATAGTACCTCTATTTATAGACCTAGGAGACAACAATTACAATAGTGATAAATGTAAATAATAAATGTGGTTGACGTGGAGTGGTGTGGTTGGGCGGATGTCAAGATAACCATCGCGGATTGTCAGCGGCTTGTAACCGTCGAGCTTTAACTCTTTTGGTTTGTTTAGCAGGCTTGGTCTGAGTCGGGTCGGACTGTTGAGCTGGGGGAAGAGCAGGTCGCCCACCAATGCTCGCCGACTTGTGAAAGGCGGGTTGGAGGCTTTGCAGATTGACACTCTTTTGTCTTGCCATGATGAATATCGCTAAGGCAATAGATGAGCCGAATGGTTGCCCGGCCCGACCCGGCTAATGAAGGTGCGGACCATGTGGGCCGAGGACCCTGTGACTTGGGCCTAAAAATAGGAGCTCAATTAGTCACTCGCGGGATCATTTTGGGTTTAAGTGTATCACACATTAATCAAGGAAGTCTGAAATAGGATCTCCATATGACATTAGCAAAAGGGCAAGTCCTGAAAAGATGATCCAGGTCTTCCCTTTGGTTATTGCGTCTGAAACAAAGATAAAAATGGTCATTTTCCTCTTAAGTCTTTCAAGATTAGTGAGGATCTTGGAGTGCCAAAGTAAGGAGATGAAAAAATCTAATGAAGGAATTTGGCCCTCCACAAGTTCTTCCATTTCTTAGAGCAAAAATCAGCATTATTATCAGCAGACACAAGTGCCAAGTAGCCAGTCTTGGAAGTATACTTATTAGAAGAGTGTCTAGGCCAAATCCTACAATCAACATCATGAGCAAAAGTAGTAATATGTTTACCTTGTGATGTGATTCATTGCCCAGGAATGTACTAAGGGATCAATGGAGAGCTATGGAAACCCAGTCCTCGAAAATCCAGTCTTAGACGTAGGCTAAGAACACACAACGTTTGCTCAACATGCTGATTCGTTCTTAAGGGTATCTTCTCTACGACGAAGAGAAAACTCACTCGCAAAAAATAGAAAAACATTTGACTAAATTTCAAGGATATGCATGGTTGTTCATAAAATTACAAGTAGAAGGCTTTTATATAGGCTACAAAATAAAAGACTAACAAACTACTCTTAAGCAATGTGGGATAAAATACTTAGTAATTTTCGCCACATTATTTTCTAGTGGCTCTAACTTGACTCTAATAAACCAAAATGACTTTTATTTGTAGAAAATAAACACTTAACCCAATATAGTAACATATAGACACATTTTATCATGGGCATTACTACCAACTAGGCCCAAAAGACCTTTATTAAATAGACTAGTAAAAACAATATAAAATAAAATCAAACAAGTCCAGTAACTAATTTTTCAAGCCCAATAACACAAATAATGGTCTTCATATTCGCATTATGATAGGCCCAAGTCCTCGGTACGGATCACATCATTCCCTCCCGGTTGGAAATGATTTGTCTTCGAATCAAAAGGATGTCGTACAAGTCAGCATCACGAACCAAGTTTGAACAAACCGCAAAAAACGTCAACCGGGATCAAGGATAATGTGTATATTGAGCTGCAAATCAATGGAATGTTGAAACGACGATTTAGGCTTCACCAATGGAACATAAGAACAAACTCTCGTCTTTATATAAATGTCGATGAAGCTCGGAGTGGAAGCAACATAGTCAAAGAAATTTAATTGGGAACAAACAACAACATCAGTGGCGGATCCACACTATACTATACAGGGGTCCGCAGACCCCGTTAAAAATAAGAATACTCTATATTTTACCTATAGTCTAATATTTCGGACCCCGTGAAAAAAATTATTTACTTAGAAAAAAATTTACGGACCCTGCTGAACATTATTTCTGGATCCGCCACTGAGCAACATGCGCCACAAAAGGATCAACAAAAGTGTGCGCCGGTTTTCCACCATTAACAACCGGGGATAGATCATCCAACGGCAATATAGGGGCTGCATTGGATGTATCCAACAGTCCGGTGTCCTCCTTACGTGGCTAATCATCATGTACCTGCAAAGAATATGCAACAAAATTGGAACAAGAATTGAGTAACATAGTATCTTCTTGTGCCTCAACCACAATCAACTCTTTGCGTTCTTTCTCTACAATAGACTCCTCCGACATATCTACTTTCTCATCCACAAATTTAGGTTCATCCACCTCCACCACACTCTCACTTTCCTCCATTTTCATCTCCTCCTCTCGAATGTTAACAACCTCGTCGTTTTCCTCTTTAATCCATCCATTTTCTTTTTGAATTTCAGCCCACCCCGGCATTCTCCTATATGGATTAACATTAATCATGAAGTGATTGTAGACTCCTGCTTATTTATAGATAGGGTTTGATGTGTTCGTTAAGGATTGCTAAGTGGTGCGGTCCGAATCACTTTCACGTTGGCAGTATCGGGAATACATAGTTGTGAATGTGTTTCACAGGTACATAATTCATTCATTCCTACGGAAAGTAGAAAGATAATCCTTTTATTTGTGGATTCTACAAAATGATCGATCAGCCAAATTCGTATTGGTTACAAACTAATTGATCAATAGTGGGTTAATTGTAAATAATGATAAGATGTAATGAAAAAGGGTTACGGAAACATTCTCGCTTCATTACGAATAGTCTGTGGAGGGTAAGTCTGTATGTAATGATTATATCAATGGACATTTATTGACTCGACATATTGAGAATAAAATATATCAATAATCGATAGAGTTCAGTTTCGGAATTATGGTGGCATAATTCCAGATTTAATATGTAATACCCTACTCCCGACCCCTAGGTCCACTGGGGTCATTCTAGGAGGGGTTGCGAAGCTCTCGCCGCGACTTCAATAACAATACTAGAAAACCCAAGATTATTCACTAAATCCACAAAATTAATTTACTATTATTTCAATAATGAATTTCATTACAATAATTCCACAAATGAAATACAGAAGTTGTAACTAACTATTTTAAGATGCGCAACACGTTCCATTTTCTCCTTTTCTCGGTTTTCGAACAATATCTTCGCCTAAACTCTATTTTTTCCCTCCATCATAAACCTGTATATATGTATTTATAAAAGGAAAAAAAACAAAGAAACAAGAAAAATGAGGCGTCAGCAAAGCGCGTGTGCAAGTGTTATACTCTATATATATATATATATATATATATATATATATATATATATATATATATATATATATATATAATATAAAAATAATACATCTTGAACAACTTTTAGAAATAACAGCGGAAGTCTTTTATTAACTGATAGAACAAATAAAAAATACAATTTTTAACATTGAAGTGCACGAGCATTTAGAAATCATGTCAATTTTTTATTTACAAGCACTAGCTTTGGCCGAGCTGATTAGTCAAGTACCGCCCTAACACCGTTTTACCATATGGATTTCAACCGCACTCCACGAGAACTAGCCATGCCTGACAACTCCGGCCGATTGTCAGGGAAAAGGAATCAACCTTCGTCGTGCAAACCTCCTAAACGGTTCCAGCCAACCCTGTCCATGCCCTAGGACCCACGCACCAACCGTCAGCCCTTGCTTTCCCGGCTGTAGCATGAATCTTCGGGGAAAAGGTACCGTCCTCACTCCTACGAGCGAGCACTCTAGCTACTGTCGGTAAGATTTCGAGTCAAGAGGCCCCGAGAGCGGTGACTAGCCGTTCTCCTAGAGCAGTAACTCTAATCCCTCTAGCCACCAGAGCTTTGACACTTTCGTGCCACGAGCGAGCGAGCGAGTATTATCCGTCAATTCCAAGTATCAGTTTTATTTATTTATAAAAATGTGCACTAGCTCAAATCAAGTCGTTTAATTTTAAAGAATTCATTTGAAAATGAATTCCGAGTTTAAAAGTTCATTCGATATATACGTACACACAAAATATTTGAAAATAATAGAAAACACACTTTTGGCTTTATATCAAAATAAAAGACTCACCGATTGTCCGAGCTAGCTATTCGATCCACCCTAAAACCCGAGATATGGTTACCCATTTCCCACCTTCCTAAGACATCCTCAAGCAAACCTGTTGACTTGCAACCTGCTTGTAAGCCCTTTTTCTTTACTGCGTTACCCCATGAATCATAACCATTCCTATATTCCCTTAATTTCCATTCAATAGGTACTTAACCCAAAAATTTCATAGATTCAACACTTAACAAGAACAGAAGGGTAGGTACATTGTGGTGTGTGAGGTAGACAACGAGAGAATGGCTTTTTGGATGGCAAATTAGTTTGGGGTATGATATTGATTATAAATTTGTTAATGGAGGAGACTCGTACTAACTTTTTTGCTGGAACAGTGGAACTAAGTAAATTGTTGTTGAGAGTGAATTATTACTTTGATGGAATCATGGAAGGTTTTTCTGATGGTGGATGTTTATGGAGTCAATGGTGGTTAATCGATATAAGAGACAGACAGTCACCAAATTATGATTTGGGATTTGGTTGGGGTTGTAACTTGTAAGCTATTTTGCTTACGGGTACATCCATGATTTAACAATGAAGAAGATGGCCAGCCTCCGGCACTCTGAATCGTAACTAGTAAGTCCGTCGACCGTCATAGAAAGCATTGATATATTATACTGTTTTTCAATACTAAAGAAATGTCATATATATCACTAAATCTTAATAATGGAATAATATATATCTAGGTGATTTCTTTTTTTATTTATTTTATTTTAAAAAGTCTATAAAGTAAACAATATGACGAAAATCGGGGTGTTACATAATAAATGAAGTAGAAATATTTTGTCTGATAAATATTTTATTTAAGTTATTGGAGCTATCGGTTATATTTCCATGGTAACCAAGTTGGCTCATAACACGCGAGTAATTTCTCGTATTGTGGAACCTTGAAAATAAACTAAATACTTTGTCTATTTAATGAGTATATGAAATTATTATTTATTCAGTAAATAGTTTGTAAAATAGAAATATAAGTTCTATTATTCCGTGGCAATGTTGACGCCACATGTGAGGAAATGAGAAAAGAGTTCATTCACTCCCTCCTCCCCGAACTCTTCCAACATCACGGACCAACACGTTCACTCTCCTACTTAACATTACATTACCGTACTTTACCCATCACCTCTATCTTACTCAACCATCACACGCTCCTTTACCATACATACCATACCCACAACCCAATTTCACCCTACCCTACCTACCATTCCCAACCTCACCTACCTCTTACCCTACCCTAGCCTCTCTCACCGCTCACCTTACCTTACGACCCATTTTACCTTACCTAACTCAACCCCATCTAACCTACCTACCCTACCCTACCCACCATAGCCCACTACCATACCCTACCTACCTTACCCACCTACCACCTACCCTACTTCACCTTACTCTTACCGACTACCTACGTATTTTGTCGATTTTCATCATATTCCTGCTCATTACATTTTCTTTCAGAAGGTAAAATTAACCACTTTTCATTCTATTGAAAGAAAATTAATTAAATTTCATTTATATTATCTTATAATTATACACGTCAACTAGAATGAAATGAAAAATTATTCTATTCTACTAAACACTCGTGTAATAAAGTTTTTTTAAAAAAAGAGAGAAAGAAACTACTCCCTCCGTTTTTTAACTGTTACTTTTCAGAATTGATTTTATTTTTATTTATATGTCATTTTACATTATCAATGCAGCATTATTATTATTTTCCTCCTTTATCGGGGCGGCTCCACCCACGTTCTTGCTAAAATATTTTTTTTTTTTTAACTACAAAATGGAGATTTTTTTTAATAAACGCATATACATGTGTAAGCTCGACCACTTATTTTTATGCATCGACCCCCTATTTTTTATCTTCCTTTATTTTAAAATAACCTAAATTTTTCCGACCCCCTCATCAAAATTCCCGTACATCCTTTATTTTAATAACCTAAATTTTGGTACAACTTTTCATGCACAAGAAATGAAGAGTATTCTTGTTATTTTATGCTTTATTTCAGATACATTAATCGTTTTTTTTATCTGTGTGATTCTACGACAATGAAATAAAACGGAGGAAGTACTCTATTATCACGTTGAAATCAACTCAACATGATTTCCCCTTAAAATAAAAAATAAAATAAAAAACAACACGGCATTCAACTCCCAGTAGTTTTATGGTGGTCCAGGACCACCATGTCATACTTGTCCTCCAATAGGATTTCTTAAAAAAAGAACAAATTTATAAAAGCATGATATTTATATTTTACACGGCTGGACCCCGTGTGTTTTTCTGAATTTCTATTGGTCCTGGATCACCCATCATACTTTGTCAGTACCAGCATAAAATTTCCGTTCAACTCCACATGAAAAGACCGTAATATGCGCTCTGTTTTCCTTTTCTTTCTCTTTGAGGTATCGCATGATCAAGCGAGATTCAGCAAAGTCCAGACCCACATGCTATGTGCAAGCCTCTTGCTGATTTTTGAATTCACGATGCTTATTTCTCGTTTGAAACCTCTATTAACTCACCTTTCTTGTTTCTCTTGAAGTTTTAGTAATTGCGCAGTCTCATTTCTGTTCAACTTCCTATTCATCATATGCAGTTCAGCAAGTGCAGCTATCATGAACATGCCTTTCACCTCATTTCCCCTTTCTTCATTCACCAAAAAGAAGACCCAGGTATGCATTCTATTCAAAATCCCATCTTTCAATTACTGTGTTCCCATTCCTTGCTGCTGATGGACTCTCTATTGTTCATATACAGGGAATGCCATATGGTTTATTGTGGGTTTGGTTATCTGGGATTTTCTTGATTGGGATATCCTTTTATGCTACCCATAGATTGTCCTCTTCAGCTAAGGATCAATTCAATAAGCCCAAAATTTCCCCAAGTTTTAATGATCCTAGTATTACTATATTTTCAGCACCAATGCCTTTTACTGGAATAGTAGGGGAAAGGCAGCGCCTTGCTGTTAGATCGTGGCTTAGTTTATCACTGAATTTAACCGTTGTCCTCTTCAGCCAAGATCCCTCTGCTTTCTCTTTTGCAGCTGCATTTGCTTCCAGGGTTTTGGTTGAACCAAATATTGATTTCACGTAAGTCCTGCTTTACAACATCTGTGTTTTATGATGTGCCATGATATCATGATAATAGTTGCAATCGTGTAATGTATTACTAGAAACGTGAGGGCTAATCAGTCCTATCAAAATTTGGCTAGCCAATTTCATAGATGATTGTATAACTCTGGGCACCTTCCTCTAGGAATTGTTGAATCTACAAAATTTCTCATTGTATGCATATTCACATAGGTTCCTGGGAACTCCATTCTTTCATTCAATGGTTGCAAGATCAAAGGTTTCATCATCAGAAATATCGGTGCTGATTCATCCTGAGATACTTCTATTTCCAGATTTCATCTCTAGTGTTCAATTTTGCTCATAGACTTGATCATGATTGGTTCCTTTTTGCTTCATCTCAAGATGTTCCCGCCTTCCCATTTTACTTGGATGCAGATGGGAAACACTGGGTAGCAGATGATGGAAGAAACTTACTGAACAAAAGGTATAATGGAGTCTGCCTCAATTTTTGACTGCAGGGGCAATGTGCATGTGTATTGACCTAGTATTCTTAATCAGTTGCAGGAATTTCTTGATCAAAGATTGGATCCCAAATTTTGTGGAACAGAAATGCTTATGGCATGGAACAATGGAGATCTTCCTCTGCATAATGGAGTTCTCCCTCCTTTCTTGTATGGAAAGGGACTTCACAACCGTTGGATTATAGCAGAAGTAGTATCATCTAAGTATAGGTTCATATTTGATGCTAGTCAGACTATTTCTAACATCTACGTGAATGATCTTGGCAATTTTTCGGATAATGAAAAGAGAAGTAGGGAGTTTGCAGGAAATTTTCGTGTAGGTATGCTTTACGGTTCATTTCATTTCCATGAAGGGAAGATTCCTAATTCTTATAAGTTGGTGAAATGTCGGGGTCATTATTTTTTCTTAAACGACTCCCAGAACATTGTTTATCTGTTAGAAAGCCAGATGCGATATAGCTTAGGCAAAAAGGATATTCTAAATTGTATTAACACAAGAAAGCAAGTTGAAGGGGCTAGAAATTGCTCTCTGAAGGAGCAGATGCAACGGTCAGAATCAGTTGCATTTGCATTACCACTATCCTTAGAATTCCTCCTTGCAACACGTGCAGATCGAAATAAGACAATTGTTCTGGCAATTGCTGGATATAATTATAAGGATATGCTGATGAGTTGGGTGTGCAGACAACGCAACCTCCAAATTTCGTACTTTTTGGTTTGTGCTATTGATGATGATGTATATGACTTCTGTGTTATGCAGGTAGATATGCTTCTCAATTATATCACACTTTACTTGTTAATGTAGAATGATTTGGTTTCTTCTTTTTTCTCCTCAATATTAGGGTGTTCCTGTGTTCAAGTATTCAAATGTTACGATGAACATCAGCTTTGACAACTGTCATTTTGGAACAGAATGCTTTCAGAAAGTAACCAAGGTCAAATCAAGGATAGTCTTGGATATACTAAAGCTAGGCTACAATGTACTAATGAGTGATGTTGATATTTATTGGTTCAAAAATCCATTGCCTTTGCTTAGCTCCTTTGGTCCTGCAGTTCTTGCGGCTCAGTCAGACGAGTATAAGAGAAATGGTACTTACTTAAAACCAGTTTTATATGTATTTATCTGATCCGGATCCTCTCCCACAAGGCCCGTGTTATGATGTGTCCATTGAGCTTACTTTCTCCATTAATGGATCGAGGCCGGTGCTATGATTTGTCAAGTGAGCTTAAATTGTACTAAGTAAGCTTACTTTATGACATCATTAGACATATCACATTAGCAGCCTCATTGGAGGGGATCCGCGTGGTTCATTACTTTGAATATACGGTTCTTTTGTTGCAGGTCCAATAAACTTACCACGGCGTCTCAACTCTGGTTTCTACTTTGCTCATTCAGATACACAAACAATCGCGGCTTTTGAAAAAGTAGTGAAACATGCTGCTGCTTCTAACCTGTCTGAGCAGCCAAGCTTCTATGACACGTTATGCGGTGAGGGTGGTTTCAATCGTATAGGCGATGACAGATGCGTAGAACCTGAAACCAATCTGACCGTCCATTTTTTGGATAGAGACCTTTTTCCAAATGGTGCATATAAAGGTTTGTGGGATGACAGAGGTGTAAAAAACAGATGTGTGAAGAAGAGCTGTTTCATTCTCCATAATAATTGGTTAAGTGGGAGTGTGAAAAAGCTCGAACGCCAGATTTCATCAAAGCTATGGGAATATGACATCAGTTTAAGAATGTGTATTCAAAGTTGGCAGAGTACCAAGTCCATGAATTATTTCTGAACCAAACAGGAACGGTTTTGGGTGGTGAGTCCGCATGCAGAGTCATAACGCAAAGAACATGTGTGCCATGTGTACTACCACAGAGAACAAAGGGCAATCAATAGTTATTCATATATCAAGAACGAAATCAGATGCATGAAAGTTCCAAAAATGATCTTTGCTTCTACATTTACTTGAAACCTTAAAGTGATGCTTAGTATATTGCATCCATTATAATGTACACTCACAGTACATAAGAAAGAAGCCTGGTCAAGATCCATGTGTAGATTACGGAGAACAATGCCCCGGCTGGAATCGTCACCACCCAAGAAGTGACAATCTCCCTCACTGTTTCTGCTCTTACACTGTTAAACCCTCTAGCAAAACCCACCCCCATAACGGCCCCCACAAGCGTGTGGGTAGCTGAGATGGGTAAACCGAGCTTAGAGGCGAAAAGAACCACAGATGCTGCAGCAAATTCTGCTGCGAATCCTCGTGTAGGAGTTAACTCGGTTATCTTCTTCCCAATGGTTGCAATAACTCTATATCCCCACATCGTAAGACCTGCTACGATTCCAAACCCTCCCCATGCAAGAACATCATTCGGGATAACAATCTCTGATCCACTTACACCGCCTTGAAGAATAGATAACGCGGCTGCTAGAGGACCTATTGCATTAGATACATCGTTTCCGCCATGGGCAAATGACATAAAGCATGCAGACAGGACTTGCATGTAGCCGAAGACTCCATACACGATTTGTAGCTGGGTACCTTTAGGACCCGCAATGTCTGAAAGAAATCCGATACTTTTTGCATGGGCTATATCTTCTTTTGTTTCTGCTTCTTCAGTTGAATTGGCCTTGATAAGTAAGTGGCCAAGTTGCTTATGAATTATTCTATACACTATAACGGCACCTGCGGTCCCAAGAGCTAAAGCTTGGACAATAGCTACAGGGATTGTCTTGCTTAGAGGGAAAGCCGCGAAAGATATTGCAGTTACACCAATAAAGACAGCAATAGGTGCAGCAGCCGCAGCAGCTTGTCCCGGGTTGGGAGCACTGTAGACAAACTAAAGATATATATATGTACAAGGTCAGCCATTTTTTCAAGAAGATCTTAATTGGATAAGTTGTATCAAAATGATTCTTGAAATTGAAAACAAGTTCTGAATATAGAACATTACCCTGCGGATGCATTTATAGACAAGAAATGAAACAGCTGCCCCCATTAATGGTGAAACCACCCATGATGAGGTTACCCTTGCTAATGAACTCCAAAACACAGCTCCAGAACCTCCATACACCAGCCCAAAACCAACCATGGAACCAACAATACAGTGGGTTGTTGAGACAGGCCAACCATAATACGACGCAACCTGGAAAAAACATGACATTCATCAGATTTCTGCAACAGGTGAAGGAATTGTGGAACTATTTCAGCTGTTGTAAACAACATTACAAGCATGAAGTCTACTATTACAAGAATTTGAACTACATTGAATATAGTTTTAATTTAACTTGTCCTGTAACACAAGAGAAATATTGAAATGCAATACGTTTTGTGGGCATTGTTCAATGTTGGACAGTTGTTTTATTCTTAATTTGCTTTGAATGAAGGAAAAGAAGTATATGTTTTCACACCGAACCAAACTTGCCTAATATAAGCAGAAAGAAAGGATTGTGTGCAACATTTATGCTGTTTTGAAATCTATTGCAGATATTATCCAAGTTAGACAATTTGTATGGAAACATATATATGTATCTATATACATTATAGAAACATCAGTTTCTGGAATGCACCTGCAACCAAGTACCAGCAGCAGCCAATGAGGAAAGCAGCCCAGCAAAGAGCAAAGTGTCTTTTCCATTGAAAACATTAGCAACAAGAATTCCTTTCTGCATTGTACTGGTAACATGTGTTCCCATTAGGAATGCACCAGAGAACTCCAAAACCGCGGCTGTCAACACGGCTTGCCGGATCGTCAAAGCCCCCGAACCAACTGAAGTACCCATTGCATTAGCCACATCATTAGCCCCAATGTTCCAAGCCATGTAGAAACCAAACAACAAAGTCACATATGACAACATCTTAGTCTTCAATGCAAGCCCTTGTCCTAAAGACTTCATAAAGAAAGGAAAAGCAAGAGCAGCTACTGCTATGCAAATTGAAATAGCAGAAGCTGTACTGGAAGATATGTGGAAAGCCTTAGCCATTCCAGGCAATTCATCTTTTAACTTTGCTTCTTCGATTCTTTCACCCTCTTCTTCTTCTTCACCTTCAGCAAATGATGATAAGGCAGCAAAAGTGTTTGTGGAACTTGAGTTTCTTGGCCACAGAACAAAAAGAGGGATCTTTTCAACATTTTTATGGGGTCTCAGGCAGAGAGAATCCCTTCTAGTGAAATCACAGTATCTGTTTCTTGGGAGGTAAAGATGAGAGCTTTGATCAAAGAAAGCTTCTGGGTTAGTCCTGTTTCTTGAGAAAGATATACAATAAGAAGAAGTCATGACTCAAAAGTAACCAAAGAAGATAATAAGAAAGAAAAAAGAGAAAGAAAAATTGGAAAATTCTCAAGTAAACAGCCTAAGCCATGGAATATGAAGGAGGGCCTCCTGTAAGAGGAGAGTAGAGAAAAATTGGAGGAAGAGGGAGTGAGCTGGTATAGTGTGCATCCTGTTTGGTCTTGCAAAATTTCTTTAGGTGGAGAAGAGGATGGTATGGATTGTCTGTTTGCTTTGGTTGAAAAGATAAGTGGTTGGTATGCTCTTTCTTTCTAGGCCAGTTTATCTATACTCCACTAGAAATTTTTGTTAAAAAAATTATCAACAAACTGTTGAAAGAGATACCATATCCACATGAAATAGATACTCACCTTAGTAAGAGATAGAAGGGGTGAATGAAGAATCTATCATGTCGTTTCCAATCCATTATCCTCATCTATCTATTATGAATACTCATTACAATGTATTTTGTCAATTCATAATTCTATTACCTTACTAGTTAGATGCAGTGTACATCTGTATGATAGGAAACAAAAACACACGAAACCCCCCCCTCCCTACCCATTGATCATGATAAAATTTATAACAATATCATACACCACGACCAATGATGTAAAAGTGTGTTATTTTCTTTTATTGTGATCATTTTATAATGTCACTAAGACTTGATATACTTAGGAGTGTACACAAAACTCAGAAATCAAACCAAATCGGTCCCAACCGGAAAAGCCTAAAACATAGTGTTTTTTTTTGTTGTATCATTAAAAACTAAACTAGAAAAAGCAAATTAGTTTTGGTTTCATAGAATAAAAACCGGACCAAGCCGGATATGTGAGTGCGCGAGTGTTTAGGAAATCATTGTACACCATTTTTTTTTATCTGCTTGAAGTATTCATCACATTGTTTGACTTCAAGTCTTCATCAGATTGAGTTACTTCAAGTCATCACAAGACTTCCTTGAAAGAAACTTTTTTATTCTTGATCCTCAGGTCTTCAAGTCTTCTCATCTGAGTATGTGCTCTCAGTCTTCTAATCTGAGTTTAATCTCTCAGTCTTCTAATCTTCAGCTCTGGTCTTCCTACTCTTACTGAATTTTTGTTTATTGAAATTTAGACTAATCCTAGTCTTCTATAAACATATCAGATAACTATTACAGTGCTGTTTTGATTTAAACTTGCACAATATCAGACTCTACTGAAACCTATACAAAAAAATCATCTAAACATCTTTTTGCTTGCACCTATAACAGCTGGTATGACCATCATAAAAACTGTAAAAGTACTAACATGGATAAACGTCTTCAAGATAATATCCGTATAGTTTGCTAAAAACTGTAAAAATACTAACATGGATAAACTACATCATCATCGATAGATAGTCATGTATGAGTTCCTTGTCGTAAATAATTTCCATTAATGATATATATTGAAATAATTTCGGGAATGTTAATTTTGATATATGAATAAATTTTTTTTTTTGTTGAGGAAAAAGAGGTTTTTATTCCAACATATCCAAAGCACAAGCGTCCAAAACAGCTGATGGGGGAAAAGAGAAAGCAACACGATCGAATAAAGGGACAAGGGAAATACATGCATAAATTATATTCCCTACAGCCGATAAGTCTTCTTCCGCTTTAATAAGCTTCTGCACAATGTTTAAGCAGTCCCCTTCAACGATAATGTTGTGGTAACCGTAACCCAAAGCAAAAGCAATGCCGTGGTAAAAAGCGTAAGCCTCACCAGAAATAGCTTCCAAAGCCGAGTCAATAAAAAAGGAATATGAGTGAAGGACTTGACCGTGAGAGTCGCGAATAATGCCACCAACTGAGCATGAGTTGTTCCGAATCGATGCATCCACATTTATTTTAAAACAACCGGACTGGGGTGGTGTCCACACTTGGTTCCATTCAGGTGGTTTATGACTCATTTGGGGAGAGACGCTCCATATTTCCAAAAAATCATCGGCCATGTAGAAAAGCGTGTGAAATGAGAGAGGCAATGTTTACTCCCTTACCATCAAAGATCCAATCGCAAATGGGCTTTCCAAATTATCCGGAAGAGGCGAAGAAATCCAAGAACATATATGTTCATCCTCCAAGCTTATAAGGTAATCAAGAATGTCGTGGAAACTTTGAAGCTTGAGGTCGGCCCAAGCTTTGCTTTCGGCCGACTCTACTTCAAGTTGAGTTGGGAATGTCACAATGGAATAAGCAATGGGCGAGGTCCTCTCGGGCATTTCCACATAAATAACAAAGGCTGGGACATACCTTACGAATTGCCAAATTTTCGGCCGTGGGGAGACAATTTTGCGCACAACGCCAAAGGAAATGAATCACGCGGGGGGCACTTTTAAGCCCCAAAGCCGGTTCCAAAAGTTGTTCGGTTTTGAACTAGAAGGTTCAGAAGATAAAGAGTTCCCAAAATGTTTATGAAAACATATCCTCCGGTAGCCGATTTAACGGTGTATAAGCCATTAGGGGTGTGCGGCCAGAATAACTTATCTTCAATGGCATGTGGTGGCAAAGGAAGTGAAAGAATCGTAGTTGCTTCATGTGGAAGAAAGGAGGATGAAATTAACGGTGAATTCCATTCCCTTTTCTCCGGTATAAAGAGATCTTGAACAGTGATATCTCTCGGTAAAGTGTCTCTGAAAATGGGTCTGTTGCGCATTGATGGACAATCAATCCAAGGGTCATCAAAGACTTTGATTCTAGTGCCGGTTCCCACATTCCAACGAATGTCCTTTAGAAGGGCCTCTTTGCCTGCATGAATGCTACGCCACGTAAATGAGGCATTCGATCCGAGTCTGGCATCGTAAAAGGAGGACGACTTAAAGTATTTCGCTTTGAGTAATTTTGCCACAGAAGAGTTCGGTTTTATTATAATCCGCCAAGCTTGTTTGGCTAGCATTGCCATATTAAACGCCCGAAGGTCTTTAAAGCCCAAGCCGCCTTGAGATTTTGGCTTCCGGCAGGTGCCCCAATCTTTCCAATGGATTTTTCTTTCCCCGTCTTTTGATCCCCAGAAAAACCTACGAGCCATTGCTTCTATGGAATCCACCACATGAAAAGGGAGAAGAAAGCAGCTCATGGCAAAAGTAGGTAGGGCCTGAATAATCGATTTTATTAAAATTTCCTTGCCAGCTTGTGTCAGAAAATTTTCTTTCCATCCGCTCAATTTTTTCCAAACACGTTCACGAAGGTAGCTGAAAATTTGTTTTTTGGAACGCTGATGAGAGATAAATTTATGATCATTATTACGACATTTTACCCCAATATTGATACCGTTTTGAACATTATTGTATCAAATCAAGTCAAAATTACTAAGTTTTATTCAAATGTATAAGTAGTAGTTATTATATAAATTATCGTATTTTTATTAGTTTTTGTATCGGTTTAGTAACCGGAGTGTCGTGTCGGATTTACGTTTGGTATTTTGGTGGTTCATTGCAGGATTATATATTGACCAAGATTCCACGTAACGACATGTTTTGAGTCTAAAAGATGTGTTTAGAGGATTAGAAGAAGATGCCACAAGCTTACGAGTTCAAATGGATCAATTTATCTTACATACTTAAAACCAAAACCTGTTTCGACGGATATTTGACCCAGCTTAGAGGCATTTTCATGGGATGACTTCTTAATGAAAGTTGTATATCTTCACATAAGCTTTCCAACGCACTTTGAATTACGTCAATTGGAGTTCTACAACTCAAGTTATGGTCAATTGACTAATCGATTCGTATTAGCGGAAATCCCGAAAACGACACGACATACGAATGGCTCATCAAAACGACATTTTCTGAAGAAGTTTCCTTAATAAAAGTTGTATATCTTCAAGAAAGATTTCCAATGGATTTTGAATCAAGTCGATCGGACTTCTACAACTCAAATGGTGGTCAAGTGGCTAATTGATTCAATTTCGTAAAAATCCCGCAAAACGTTCGGAATATGAATTTGCTTATCAAGACGGCGTTTTCTGGAGAAGAGTCCTTCATGAAAGTTGAAGAGTTTTCCGAGATCTTAATTTTGACGTTTGAATCATAATTTTTGGAGGTCTACAACTCAAGATACGGATTTTACAAATTTTAATCACATAAATATCAAATAATCGTGCATCTAGAAGATGATGAGTTGTTAAACTCATGATGAGACCGGACCGGTCCGTGTAACCACCGGCCCGGTCCGGCCTTGACCCAGTTTCTATATATATGAGGCATCAGAGAGCAAATCCCCTGCCCCTCTTTTCTCCCCTCTTTCTGCTTCTTCTCGTTTCTGTTCTTTTCTTTTTATTTTATTTTCTTTTTATATATATATATGATATAAATATATATATATAGTAGATCATGTATGTATATATATATATTCTAATATATATGTGATATATATATATATAGATCGTGATCTACTCTCTTTTTCATTTCTTTTATCTTTTTTTATTTTCTTTTCGGGGCCCGTATATACATATATATGTCGATGTATGTATGTATATATGTTTTTCACATATATAAATAAAATGGTTATAGTATCGTTGTAATGGCGGAATAATTATCGAAGATTGTTGATTTCGAAGCTTTGGCATGTTAGATCCGGTGGAAACGACCCCGATTCGATAGTCATAACCGGTAATATATTCTAAAATTGTTATGTTTATTATTTCTATTTCTATTTATATATGATATTAAACTAAAAATATATCTAGCCAAGATATGAATCTGAATTAGTTAATCTTTTGGTAAAATGAATGATCGACTCTGGTAATAATGATTAAAATCAATTATGATGAATCTCTTTCTTTCTGCGCTTAATGAAACGTTAAAATTGAAAGACCGGAGGGTAAAATTGGCCGTGTGAACAACGTGATAACGGAATCCGATTTCCTACCCGGGGGTAGATTTGTTTTGGGAGAAATGAATCTTATTATAATTTGTACTCGAGATCGTAATAATGTTAAATCATCAGTTTAATTGAAACTTAAACCGGAAAGTTGAATCGTCCGGCCTTGACAACCGGAGCCTTTTAAATAAAATTGACCGTTTGACGAACGGAATGACTCCTTTTTATCTAAAGGTAGATTTGTACTCGGGACCCGTTCGGAAAAACCGTAACGATTGTGGACCTTGGACCGATGCAATTGACATATGACAATTTCATACGCTCGTGTGAGGAGGAGTTGTCTAGCTTAGAAGTACACCGATTCATATATAATTTACACCTTGAATAAAGGAAGATCTGTCTCATTTATTTCTACTAAAAGATATTGATTCAAGATAAAGTATTCTTGGCTAGATCCAAAAATATATCTATATATTATATTAGTATTTATTTGTTTTATTTTCTGTTTTACTAACATCTAACTCTAACATTACTAACTAATCTAACTGATCTAACATAATCTAACCCGAGGAAAATGATAAACCTGCGACTTAGATCGAGTTAATAATAGCTTCTTGGTGTTTAACCCCACTTAAAAGAATTACCATGTTTTCCCGAGGAATACGACCCGACTCACCGTACTAGCACTACAATTTGACCCGGTACACCGCCGGTTAGGATCGTATAGCCTAGGTAATGTCCGTCAGCTTTCTGGCGCCATTTCCAAGGTTAGGTTTAGGTCTGTCAGCATTTTGGCGCCGTTGCCGGGGAAAACGTCGCTAATTTCTTTCTTTGTGTCTAGGGTTACTACTTGTATTAGCTCAAAATTCTCGAGGATAAGTCAACACTCTTCTTATCACATTTCTATTTTTATTTTCCGTTGGTATCTACCTTCTTTTAGTTACCAATTTTCTTCTTCTACCAAATTCGAGTTATTTTCTATTTTCGATAGTAGAAAGTAAACGTGGTCATAACGTACCGAGGATAAGTCAATACAATTCTCAATCTCATTTGTATTTTTATTTTCATTGGTACCTACCTATTTGGTAAGATATCAATTTTTTTATAAAAATACTCGATAAATACCGAGTGGCTTCGGTAATTACCGAGAGAGAGAAAAAAAAAAAAAAAAAAAAAAAAAAAAAAAAAAAAAACTACTCGGTAAATATCGAGTGGATTCGGTAATTACCGAGGAGAAGAAAAAAAAATGTGGTTTTTTTATCGATTTCGTGTTATTTTCTATTCGATATTTTCTATTCCACAAGAATTGTCAAATCGAGTTACGAAAATGGTCGAAACCGTTGGTGAAACACCTGAACAAGGGATTGCTCATGCTCAAGGGCATGGCCAAAACCTTAATCAGAATTTACCTCAACCTAATAAACAGAATCAGAATAATAGAAATAATCAGAAGCGGAATAAGCATAATCAAAACCAGCCTAACCCGAGACCAATATGTGATCAGACCGTAAGAAGGTACCAGATTAATAATCCAATTCGTTTACCCAATAAAGGAGCAAATAATTTCGAAATAAAATCTCATCTTTTTGGTTTAATTGACACAAGAGCCCAATTTCTAGGAGAAGATGATGAGGATCCACATCATCACCTCTATCTTTTCGAAGAATTGTGTAATACAGCCAAAAGTCATGGTGCTCATCGGGAATTAACGAGGATGTCTATGTTTCCTTTTTCTTTAAAAGGAAGAGCACGAGATTGGTTTTTGTCACTTCCACACCATTCACTAACTAGTTGGGAGGATATTCAAACCGAGTTTCTCTCCTTCTCGAGGTGAAGTAAGAGTGGGTAATTCTGATAAATAGGCTTTCAAATCCTCGAAGGCTGTCTGACATTTTCATCCCAGTGAAAAGGACTGGCCTTGTGGAGGATCTTAAAAAATGGTAGTGCGCGCTGTGCGGATCTCGATAGGAACCTATTGAGGGCTGCCATTCGACCGGTAAGTCTCTGTACCTCCTTTATGTTTCGAGGAGCGGGCATGTTCTTTAACGTGTCGATCTTGTCTGGGTTCGCTCGAATCCCGTCCTTCGAGATCATGTAGGCTTTTGTAAAGCAATCTGCAACCTGATCTGAAGTTGGTATTTTAGTAGCCAAGTTTGCCAGGGACCAATATTCTGACCTATAACTTGATCTAGACACCGCAGTTTGCTTCTTGGAACTCCATGAGACCAATGAATCTCCTAAGTAGACACAGTATCCTCCAGTTGACTTTCTATCAATAGGGCAGACAACCCAGTTAGCATCAGAAAATCCATGGACTTCCAGTGTATTTGATGGATGGAAGATCAATCCCATGTCCAAAGTTCCTACAATATATCTCAGTAGCCTCTTTAAGGCTTGCCAGTGATTAGTGTAGGGATCCCGCATAAACCGGCTCAATGTATTTACTGCATAAGTCATATCATATCATGTTTGGTCAAAGTTAGGTATTGTAGTGCCTCAATAGCACTTCTGTATATTGTATGATTTGGTAATGGTTCACCTTGCTTAGGTAGCAGTTGCCTCCCTATAACCATATGAGTTGGACATGAACTTAGGTTTCTCAATCCAAGTATTCTCAATAGTTCTGTTGCATAGTGTGACTGATTCAGATGTAAGCCATTGGAGTCCCTGGTAACTTGCATCCCTAAGAAATGTGACACGCGACCAAGGTCCTTTAGTGAGAACTTGGAATCCAATAGTTTGATGAACTTATGAATCAACTTTGGTGAATTTCCTGTCAACAAGATTTCATCAACATAAACTAGAGCAAACAGTACTTGGTCCCCTAACCTAAACATAAACAATGAGGTATCAGATGTAGTTTGCTTAAAATTCCAATTGAGCACCTGGTTTTTAAAGGCTTCAAATCATGCCCTTGGGGCTTGCTTAAGGCCATAGATTGCCTTGTTCAATTTGCATACAAATCCTGGTTTGTTAGGATCCTCAAACCATTCTGGTTGCACCATGTACACTTGTTCCTGTAAAGGACCATTCAGAAATGCATTGTTTATGTCAATCTAGTTGACTGGCCAATTCATTGACACAACAATAGCAAGAATTATCCTAACAGTTGACATCTTTGCTACTGGAATAAACATTTCAGTGAAATCTATCCCATAGATCTGATGAAAATCCTTAGCAACAAGTCTTCCCTTGTATTTGAGAATACTGCCATCTGGTTTCAGTTTCAAATTGAACACCCAATTGCTTCCTACCAAGATTTGGTTCTTGTCTGGTTTGACAAAATCCCATGTTCTGTTGTTAATCAAGGCCCTGTATTCCTCCATCATAGCCTGCTTCCAGTTACTACTCATCAAGGCTTCTGATACACTTGTTGGTTCAGTAGGAAAGGTATGAAACTTAGTCACTACAGCGGTGTAGGTTTTGGGTTTAAATATGCCATTTTTAGACATAGTTTGCATATGATGAGTTTTGACGCAAGGCTGTGGAGGATTTTGGTTGTGAACACTGGACTCATGACTAGGAGACTCATTTTGACTGGAGGACTGATTATTATGTTCAGTGTATGCAAATATGTCAGATGTAGGTGTAGTGTTGAAGTGATGAGTTGAACTTGAGTGAGGAGGTGAGTTTGACATCAATAAGGGTGTACTAGGTAAGACACTGGTAATTTTAGTACATTGTGGTGACATACAGGGAGATTTAGAACCATTACCATTATTAGATTGATTATGTTCAGTTTCAACATTGTGATTCATGTCTAGGTAAAAAAATTGGAATTAATAGTCGAAATTGCCAACTTTAGACAAGGATTTGAAGAAACGCTTGGGAATGCTTGGGGAAGATTTAAAAAGCTACTAAGAGCTTGTCCCGATCATGGTTATTCCTTAGATATGCAAATCCAACTTTTCTGTCGTAAATTAAGGAGAGACTCACGTGCAGATGTAGATCATGCATGTGGTGGTTCGTTAATAATGAGTGAAGCCCAATTAGTTTACGATGCTATAGAAAAGATTTCCAAAAATAACAGAATGTGGGAAACCGGTTCTAGCACAAGAAAAGTAGCCTTTGCAGGAGAATGTACATCGAATGCGGAAGTTCTAGCACACTTGGAGAATTTGAGTAGGAAATTTGATGGTTTACAACAGAATAAGAACCTGAGTTCGGCAAATAGTAAAACAAATGACTACTCAAATCATGATAATGTGTCATTAGGGATGGAAGAACCAGAAGGCTATTCAAGGGAAAAGGTGAGTTTTTTAAAACGGCATAGGAATTTGAACGACGCGTATTCAAACTCGTTTAATGCTTTTAGAAGAGATCACCCTACTTTTCGTCGGTTTGAAACCCCTAGTAAGCAAGGACAACCACCGTATTCAGTTCAATATAAGAATCCATATAACAATCTATTTTATCAAGGAGATACCTCAAATCAGAATCTACAATCATTACCTAGATCGTATCCACAATATACCACTCAAAGCATACCAGTCACCCAAAGTTCAACTCAACCTGAAGGAGTTGATAAATGGGAGAAATTAATCGAAAATCTGATGGGTATGATGTCAACTCAAGCTCAAAATATAGAAACCATGATGACTTCTATAGTACGATCACTAAGGATATGAGTACGTTGAAAACATCTATGAGTGGACATGATACCGTAATGAGAATTGTAGAAGCTTCATTGAGGAATGCGGAATATCACTTGAGTAGAGAAGTAGAACGTAAAAACGAGAAACCCTCGTAAGGATTGCCAAGTAATATCGAAAGAAATCGAGTGGGGTAAATGCTGTTATTACCAGAAGTGGAAGGATCTGTGGAAGTAATGGATTAGAAAAATTCGGGAATAATGAAGTAGATGATGATTTAGATGGTAAATATAAGAAGGATATGGAATCTAAAGGGCCATTTCAAACCGAACCTTATCCGGCTCAACCTAAATTCACATCGGTTCAACCTGGAAGGGCATCATCACATCCACTGCATATTTTGAAGAAAAAGGTACTGAATGATGACACACAATGTCCTCAAAAGGCACAATCATTCAAGGAAGCTTTACCATCTTCGTTTAACGATGAGAAGTATGCATGTTTTCTCGACACTTTTCGGTGCTTAACTATTAATACCCCTTTCATCGATGTTTGTAAGGGAGAGCTTAGTTTGGGAGTGAATGATGAGCGTGTTATCTTCAACATTTACAATTCATTGAAATATCCATACATTGCACTAGAATCTAGTTCTTGTGTAGACACTTTGTGTTCTCTTGTGGTGGATCGTACTAACACGCAGGTAACTGAAGAAGATGACTCCAGTAATAATGTGAAAGCTCGTAAACTCAAAGCTCGAAAATCAAAGGAAAAGGTCAAGAATAGTTTGGATTGGTGGGAATTGTCTAACCTCTATTGGAAACCGGTATTGAAGAAGGATGCGGTGCGTGAGGATGACCCACCACCAGTACATTAGAAAACTAAAGCACGATAAAGTCTGGCTATAGACTATAAATGTAGTCAATGACGGGTACTATCCTTCCTTTTTACTCCTTAAGCATTTATTTTTAGTGGATTATGTGCTTAATTGTTACGTGCTTTTGTGAGTAATTGTTAGAAGTATCCCGTTTTGTTTAGTATATTATATTAGTTAATCCTTATCATTTTGGTCGAGCAAACGACGTTAACCAAAAGCGCTACCGGGAGGCGACCCGTAAAAATGTTAAATATAATAATTACTCATACTTTGGATGATACTTTGCGAATACTTCGGATTGATTTTCATTTTGTTTCACCAAGTCTTAGGATGAATGTTTGAATGTCATTAAAAAAGGGAATGATTAGGTGGTTATCCGAAAATCCCGATGGAGAAAAAAGAGAAAAATTCAAATGCGTCATTTTTTGGACTTAGGTTGTTAGAACGATTTGAAATAACCCTTGAGGATCTGGGTATAAAAGACTCAGAGTTAATACTTGTCACATATTTCATATCATGATCTAGTCTGTTTTAAATTTCAAAAATAATGTGTGACATGTATTAGTTCAACTACTGTGGAATATTGTGTGTTTTAAATCAATAAAAGTTTATGTGGTGTGTTTATCTACCCTTTTGCATTACACTGTCACACTCCACACACTTTTATTTTATTTGCACACACAACGGTCATAACTTTGACCCACCCACCCACCCTTTTTTTATCATCCGAGTATTTGTTTTGACTTGTTTTAGTGCACCATTGCTTTCCCAACAACTTATTTACACTCACTTTACATTGAGGACAATGTAAGTTCGTAAGTGGGGAGTGGAGTCGTTGGTCTAGCAATGGCATTAATGTTTATTTTGTATCAATAAATCCCTTAGTTTTCGATCTTTTTCGAGCATTATTTAGTTGATTAAAATAAATTATATAAGGTATATATTTCATGGATTTGAAGATATAATGATCAATTTGGATGTGTATAACCAACGTGAACCGTAAGTGCATTGTAATTCCAAATATATTTGTGTAACATGAATTCATTGTTCACGTAAGCCTTTGATATTGAAGCGAAAATTTTAAACTGTATCCATTCAGTATCCTAGTGGTTATTCTAGAGAAATAGCAGTAACTTAGTACCTAATTTTTGAACGTGTACTGTGAATATCTGAAGGTTTGAATGTGATAGAGAGGATATAAGTTAAGTTTATGAAATAAAAAAAAAAATAAATAAAGATGAACTATCTATATGTTGGTTGTAGCTACCAATGATTTGAGTGCAGTAGGGCGTTATCACGAAACGTCCTATATCACTATGAGGTTTAAAAGCTCCCGACTGCCTGATGATAGTAGTCCAGCTAGGGTGTTATCACGAAACGTCCTATTGCTGGGAATGAAGGCATATGCTACACATGTGAAATTAAGTTCATCAAAAAAAAAAAAAAATCAAAAAAAAACAAAAAACTTTAAGCGTGGTTGAAAACTTAGCTATCTTCTGACTATCCCCAGTATAAACTGAATGATATGCTTTAGGGATTATCCTAATAAGTACACAGGAGGACTTTGTGTGGAACTGTTCCTGCTTATACCTAAGAAAGTCATTAGGGCTGTCTGAATGGATATTTCAAGAGAGGATAGTGGAAATTGAAAAGACTTGTCACACACACACACTCTGTTATACATTTATATTGAGGTTAAAGCCTGGTTGTAATTCTAATGGTTGTATTATCTAGTTGTTCCTTATACCTTCTATCTTCATGAATTTATCTCTTATTCATTTTGTTTTATCGCTTGTTTTGATCGAGGACGACCAAAAGCTAAGTAGGGGGTTGTGATGAGAGATAAATGCTGACAGACCTAAACCTAACCTTGGAAACGGCGCCAGAAAGCTGACGGACATTACCTAGGCTATACAGATCCTAACCGGCAGTGTACCGGGTCAAATTGTGGTGCTAGTATGGTGAGTCAGAGTGTCGAATCCTCAGGGAACTTGGTAATTTCTTTTACGTGTGGTTAAACACCATAGAGCAGTTATTAACTCAATCTAAATCGCAATTTTATAACACGGATCACTACTATTCTAGTCAACATAAAATAAATACGTAATTTAAAAGTTATTCTAATATAATATATATAGATATATAAATATATATAGATGTACATAAATTGCAAAGTATATATATAGATATAAATATATAGATACCAATATATTAAACGAGATAATTTTAGAGAACGGCCAAAACTTATATAATTGGTTTATACGATCTTTTCGATTAATTGAAATGTGTTCGATCTCTCCTTTTATTTTAGGTCCAATTGAGTAAGTGAAACGGTGCACTCCTGAGGTAAACAATTCCTCCTCACATGAGCGTATGAAATTGTCATATGTCCATTGCATCAGTCCAAGGTCCACAACTGTTACGGTAAACGAATTAATCTGAACAGGTCCCGAGTACAAATCTACCTTTAGATAAAAAGGAGTCATTCCGTTCGTCAAACGGTCAATTTTATTTTAAAGGCTCCGGTTGTCAAAGCCGGACGATTTAACTTTCCGGTTTAAGTTTCAATTAAACTGATGATTTAACATTATTACGATCTCGAGTACAAATTATAATAAAATTCATTTCTCCCAAAACAAATTTACCCCCGGGTAGGAAATCGGATTCCGTTATCACGTTATTCACACGGCCAATTTTACCCTCCGGTTTTTCTATCTTTTATCTCATATCCTGACTACGAGGCGTCAATTCATAATTAGATTATGAATTCCTCAGATCGGTTAAATATGTCAATACGAATACGATCAAAATAGAAAAAGATTCAATTAACTCAATTTTTAGTCATTTTAACTTAACAACATTTCTTTACGAAAAGATCGAAATAAAACCGATTACATAGTTTTGGCCAGTATTATATTTAGCCTAAAAACATTATAACAACGAAAAATATAAAAACAAACATAAATACTTAAGAAAAGTTACCCGAATACGGCAGTTGATTCAGAAATCGTATCTTCCGGACATTACAACTTCTTTAGCAAAACCGACTTCCGAGATTTTCCCGAGCATTATAACGATACTAAAACTACATTATTACGGCGTAAGGCCTTATTTACAACTACTACTAAAATTAAAAAAAAAGAAAAGAGAGAGGAGATATATATATATATAGGATGTATATATATATTGGTACCCTCGATCGATCCGTGATGAGCTTCTATATATAGGCAAAGTGGCAAAGGCCGGACCGGTCCGGTATTAGGCCGGCTCGGTCCGGACTAATGATTACTCCCACTAACTTGATCTCTTCAAAGCATGTGCGTAGATTATATATAATTATATATAATTATATATAACTTATAAAATTCATATCTCGAGTTCGGATCTCCAAAAATTGCAAACGAAATGCCAAAATTAAGGTCTCGAGAAACTCTACAACTTTCATGAAGGACTCTTCTCCGATAACGCTTTCTTGATAACCTCGTGTTCTCCCGAAGCTTTTACGGGATTTTTCTTAATCCAAATCGATTAGCCACTTGATCACTTGTTTAAGTTGTAGACCTCCAATCTTCATAATTTAAATTGCATTGGAAAGCTCTCGGAAAAATCTACAACTTTCGTGAAGAACACTTTTTCGAAAATATCATTTTGATGAGCCATTCGTTTGTCGAAGACATTTCTCTATTATTACTTATCCAGATTGGTTGGCCACTTGTCCACTTAAGCTATTCAATTGACCATTTAAGCCCGTGGCACTCTCTAAATCATTCCAGAGATATGGTTAAACTTCAATATGTCGATTCTCGGGGTCTTGGTTTATAAATCTGCAATAAAATACCACAAATACCCACGTAAATCTGACACGACACTCCGATTTACTAAAATCGGTACAAAATTACAACTTTTTACTATTATTACTATTAACTACTCTAAATTATAAAGATTAACATTTTATACCATAATTTCATATATTTTATATAGAATTTGTTAATAAAACATAATAATATAACGTATATTTAATCATATAAAAATAATACATCAAATTACTCCCCACTTAAATTTTGATCGTCCTCGAGCAAAAATAAGCGGTAATAAAAGATAGTATAATTTTTCGATTATAATTTATATTGTCAATATTATAAATATATTATCTATCTTAATTTAAAATCTTAAGAAGACGAAAAGAGTATATAACTGAAATAACTTAAACATTAAATATTATTTAGATAAAATTATATATGTAATACTTAATAAGTATAAATAAAATATTAGAATTATTTTTAATCGCAACTATTATGAAATTCTGGAATCGGAAACTTCGGTAAAGTAGTCGACAAAAAATGGCTTATAGAGTTTAGGTTCAAGATGTTGGTTAATCGGAAAAAAAAGGGAAATCAAAAAGAGAAAGAGGCAAGTCGTACGTACCTACATCTTTATATTCTTGATCAAAAATAATCATCGATTAATAACACTCTTTTTTTTTTTTAAAGATTTTCTCTCTCTTTTTTTTTTTTTTTTTTTTTTTTTTTTTAAGATTAAGAACTAAAAGCGTGAGTGTGTGTAGAAAATCAAACTTACAGGCATTGCTTCATCAAGATTGATCGGAGTATTACTCTTTCGATCGAAAATTACAAGTCCGGTTTCCTTAAACTTGTAATAATTCCTGAGATCTTATGATTCAACTTTTTCTTTTTCATTTTATCTTGTGCCCTCATTCCCAGCAATAGGACATTTCGTGATAATACCCTAGCCGGACTACTATCATCGAGCAATCGGGAGCTTAATTACCTCATAGTGATATAGGACATTTCGTGATAATACCCTACTCACTCCAATCATTGGTAGCTACAACCGATTTGTTCTTTTTATTTTTAAGTTGTTAATCACGTATAAGGAAGATACGATATTTGATTAATTCGTGTAAATATGGTGCTTCGTTCTTAATTCTTTTATAGAATATTAATATGTCCGAACTTATTACCAAAATCGACTATGTTGCAAGTGTCATGAGGTAAGATCGAATATACTACTACTTATCTAATCTTTCCAATCTCGATATACCAAAACTTAGCTTTTATGTCTCCATCTCTTTTTATAAGTACGTACAAACTTGCGGTATTTCAAGGAAATGTAGACCAAAATAGCTAAAGCTCGGTTATTTAATCACAATTTACAATTTCGAGTGAGGTCTTGATCACTCTAATCAAGGCGAGGTAGGTTATTTGGCTATAGTTATATTTTTGTGGTGCCAAAAATCGACAAACTTAGTCCAATTCCAAACTCATAATTCATATTGAAAATGATTCTAAAAATTTTACTTATAAATATCAACATACTTATATAATTTTATAAAAACAATATCTAATATTAATTACTCAATTATATAAACTTAAAATCTTATTAAAATCTAAATTAGACATATAATATAATTATTGTTTTGACTATTTTTCAAAAATTTTAATGAATTTTCTAACCTAACTCTACTCCCCACTTACGAAGTGGCATCGTCCCGATGTTCAATAAGTAGTAAAGAAGTAGGTTCGAAAATAAAATTAAAATTATCTATTAACGTTATTTTTCTGATTTTATTTTAGCGTATACTAATTAAAACAAACTTAAAAAAACTAAGACATATATATTAAACAAGATACATTATTACAAACTTAAAAGAAAAACTTAACTTAACTAAAGAAACTTCAAACTTAACTTAATTTAACTTATTCATATTTAAATAAAACCAACAAACAACTCTCTAAATGGTAGACGAACAACCCGGTGTATCAACCGGTAGCAAACCAAACCGACTATCTCTAGACGGAAAAATTTCATCCGTCTCCAGCTCTTCTACTCCATTCAGAAGAGTACACAAACGTGATATCATCCATGAATTAGGCATAGGTTTCCCCCTACTACCTCTCGTGATCGCAAACTCCAACACTGTCCTTTGAATCAATATACCCCAATCAACAAATACACCGAATGCCAAAGCAAAAAGTAGAAGCATTTCATTCTCAGCCAAACTTCCAAAATCCCAGGTGGGATAAACTCGAGAATTTATAAAATGCTTCCACGCCTTTAGATGTGGAAGTAAAGCTCGTGTTGACATGTCGTGATTTGTATCAAAAAGCGGGAACAGACATTGGAAAGACTCGTGTACTTTATTCAAATGATTGTATGCATTGTCTAGTCCCCATTTTATTTCAAAGTGCTGTATCGTAACTGGTGGTATTTCAAAAAGTTGATTTATAATAGATGAAGAGAAGGGAACAGACCACTCCTCTTACTAGAACAATCTGAGTGATATCGATCATAGATGTCGTCATAAGTGCAGAATAAAATTCTCGCACTATTGAGACATTTATCCTACCTCTCGGTGTACTGACAAATTTCTTCCAGCCACAACTACGGATCATAGTTTTTCCCCATTGATCAAGCTTATCTAAATTTAAACCTTTCTCCAATAGGTCCAATCAGATTTCCATCAGCCAGAGATAACTTGTCATTAGGCAGGAATGGTACTCCCAACCTACGACATAAATCAGAGATAAAACAAGGGAAGTACGAGATGACTCCTTACTCCCTGTCCGCGATGACAATACTCTCAAAAATTCTTTTAAACATGACCTTTCCAACATCCACTCTAACATCATTTACCATTGCCCAAGCGATACAAACATCTTCCTTTCCAAAAGCAAGATGTTTACTAGAAGGATAGAGATTATGGCTAATAAATCTTTTAATTGCCCTCAAACCTCTAAAACAGCTTCCCGTAATTAAACCGATTTTCAACCCACACCGCGGTCGGGTCAAAACGATCCGGGCTCTCGGGCGGTGCCGCTCAAAACTAGCGGGATCATCTAAATTATAAACTACCCTGTAATCCTCCTCATCAGGAAAAACCTCAACTCCTAAAATTGCATTAATGACGGCAGGGTTAAAAGGAATATTTCTGGCTCGTAAGGGTACAGTTTCCGACTGAGTAAGCTGTTCTTCTGACAAAGTAGATAAAACCGAATAAAACTCAGCTACTATAGTCGTGTTAATCTCCCCTTCCCTTCTGGCTGCTAAATCTAACCACTGACGCTTTCTAAAGATATTCTTAACTTCATCACCTAAGTCATCCAAGTCTAATCCTTTTTCAACCAGAACATCACACTTACTATAAATTTTCGTATACGCTTTCTTAGCCTCAGGTGATGCGGTTTTTTCAAAGCTTACGGCTTCCTCCTCAGATGATAAAATTACTGTGCCTACGACAGGAGTCGAAATTGGAATTTTTGATTTTCTCTTTTTAGAGACTCTAGTACTCGACTCAGCCATTCTACGATATTGGTAATGCCAATCAACAACAAAAACAACAACAAAAACAGCAAAAAATAAAAATGTCACAACACACTCAAAAATCAAAACAGTTGAAATTAATCTAAAAAATTATGAAAAATACGAAATTGACAACTAAATAAACTAAATTATACCTTAATATGTAGAAAACGTTGAAAAGTAGGCCGGAAAAGTTCAAAAGTCGCCGGAATGAAATGGAGCTTGTTTTTTACCCTTTTTGAATTTTCTAATTTGTGTTGAAGAGAGGAGATGATAATGAGAAGAAATTAAGTAATGGTGTAGTGTGAGATGAAGTTTTGTTGAAGAAAAGTGAAAAAAATTTCGTAATGGTGGGGTTTGGTGTTTTGCGGCTGTAAAAGAAAAATTAGGGAAGAAGAAGAAGAAAAGAAGGGTCCCCGTCTTTTTTTATGTTTTTAGACCCCGGACCGGTCCGGATTAAGGCCGGATCGGTCCGTGCCCAAAATTTTCACTTTTTCGATTTTTTTGCTTTTTTTTTTTTTTTTTTTGAATAAAACTTATACAAATTCTAATAAAACTTAATTAAAGTCTTAAAAATAAGTTTATAAAATTTTTAAAACTTACTAAAAAATAAAATTTGAAGGAACTTTTATAATTTTATAACAATTTCTGAAAATTTAATAAAATCTTTATAACACTTTAATAAAAAGCTTATAAAAATTTAATAAATTTTTATCAACTCTTATAAAACGTTTAAATTAAAACTAAAAAAAAAACAACTTTTATAAAACTTTTATAAAACTCCTCAAATTTTCATAAAGATCCAATTAAAAAATTCTCAGAAGTTATGCGAAAATTTTATAAAATAAAATAAAATAAAAGACTCGAAACTTAAGGGGTTCCTGACTCTTCGATTTCTAAATCTTCCAAAGTTCTGATATAACGCTCGATCAACCTAACTCCTAAAAACGAGGCATTTGAATTATCTCTCGGAATTCCATCGGGATTTTCGGATAACCACCTAATCGTTCCCTTCCTAACAATATTCAAACACTCATCCTGGGATTTGGTTGTGTTTTTCCCACATCGTCCAACATGTTCACTTTTTCCACAGTTCTCGCATCTCATTAGAAACTTTGCCCTTCTTTTTATCGCACTTCTTGATGTTCCATTACATACTTCTCTCAATCGATCTCTCTCAACAATTTCTTGTTTTGTTCAAAAACTAAAGCTTCTATAGAAAACGCGACATCTTTATCAAGGCCTAATTTCAAAAGTAAAATAAAAACTCCTATTCTATCTAAAAAAGACATCCGGTTCTTTTACGTCTATCCGGTAAAAGACGAAAAGAGTTTAAACATAATTAAAATTACGAGAAAAGTAGAGTAAAGATAGATAGCACCTGGTATTCGGTGATTCCGGTTTCTCTTTTTTCGCTTTTTCATTTTTCCTCTCGCTTTTTCAATTTGTCGGGGGATCAATCGGTAGCATTATTTCTTCTTTCGGTGTGATTCCTTCTCCTCCATAAATAACTTTACGCGTGGCCATTGGCTATAAAAGTTGTATTTCCATCGCTTAGTCCAACGACTCCGAGTTTGTAAACCCGTGTTACTTTAAATGGACTGTCCATCTCGACTTAAGCTTACCTGGAAACAACTTTAAACGTGAATTGTACAAAAGCACTCGATCACCTTCATGGAACTCACGCTTAAAGATTCTCTTATCATGGAAAGATTTCGTGCGTTCCTTGTAGATTCGAGCATTTTCATAAGAATCGAGACGAAATTCTTCTAGTTCGTCAATTGAAGCAATCTATGATCACCGACGACCTTAGGATCGAAATTTAGAAATCTAATAGCCCAGAAGGCTCGGTGTTCTAACTCAACTGGGAGATGACAAGACTTACCAAAGACTAGCTTATAGGGAGAACAACCAATTGGTGTTTTAAAAGGCATTCGTACGCCCATAATGCATCATCTAATTTAATTGCCCGCTTTTACGATTTGAATCAACTGTTTTTTTCCACGATTCTTTTGATCTCTCTATTCGACACCTCTACCTGTCCACTGGTTTGCGGATGATAGGGCGTTCCTAGTTTATGCGTTACACCATATTTCTCAACTAACTTAGTAAATGGTCTATTACAAAAGTGTGAACCTCTATCACTAATGATTGCCCTCGGAATGCCATATCTAGTGAATATGTTCTTTTTAAGGAATCGTATGACAACCTTGGTATCATTAGTGGGAAGAGCTTCACTTTCTACCCATTTTGAAACATAATCTACCATTACAAGAATAAATCTTTTTCCAAACGATATAGGGAAAGGTCCCATGAAATCTATACCCCAAACATCAAATAACTCACATTCTAAAATAGGTTGCATAGGCATTTCATGTTTTTTAGATACATTTCCCCATTTTTGACAAGATTCACAAGATTTAACATACTTATAAGCATCTTTATATAGTGTAGGCCAATAAAAACCACATTGTAAAATTTTAAAAGCGAGTTTTCCTCCTCCATGATGACCTCCCGCCTCACGATCATGACAAAACGATAAAATACTTAAAATTTCATTATCGTGCACACATTTTCGATTATTCCATCCGAACATTTACGGAAAAGGTCGGTTCCTCCCGGTAATAAAATTTTAAGTCGTAAAAGAACTTCTTTTTTTCTTTGCCAAGTCCAATGAGACGGAATATAATCACGGGTTAAGTAATTAATGATATCTCCAAACCAAGGTGAGATTTCCTTAGAAGGAATTCTATTTTTTAATAACTTTGCATGGTTGAAGGAGTATCTATTCTAAATAGTTGTTGATCGAAAATGAATCTTTAATTTCATTCCCTATCTCTTCCTCGCCTCCATTCTACTTAGATGATCTCGCTACTACATTCTCACTTCCTTTTTTATCTTTAATTTCAATATCAAATTCTTGAAGTAGGAGAATCCATCTAAGAAGACGTGGTTTCGCATCCTTCTTACTTAGTAAATACTTCGTTTGAATGGTCCGTGTAGATTATTACCTTAGAACCAACAATATAAGATCCGAACTTATCTAAGGCAAAAATTACACCAACGCTCTTTTTACGTAGTTGCATAATTAAGCCGAGCCGCGTTTAATGTGTGGGAAGCATAGTAAATAGCTTTGAGAATTTTATTATACCTTTGACCTAAAACGACTCCTACAAACTAAATCGCTTGCATCACACATAATCTCAAAAGGCAAATCCCAGTCTGGTGCTACCAATACTGGTGCAGTAATCAACTTCGCTTTTAAGGTCTTAAATGCTTCCATACATTTATTATCAAGTTAAAAGGTACTTCTTTTTCAAGTAAATGACTTAGAGGCTTTGCTATCTTCGAAAAATCTGCAATAAATCTCCTATAAAATCCTGCATGTCCAAGAAATCCTCTTAGAGTCTTTAGATTCACTGGTGGCGGTAATTTTTCAATCACCTCGACTTTAGCTTTATCAACTTCAATTCCTATTTCAGAGATTCTATGACCTAAAACAATTCCTTCGATACCATTAAATGACATTTTTCCCCAGTTTAGAACTAAATTGGTATCCTCACAACGTTGTAAAACTCTTTCTAAGTGCGACAAACATTTACCAAAAGAATCTCCATAAACACTAAAGTCGTCCATAAAAATTTCTAAGAATTTCTCAACCATATCGAAAAATATAGACATCATACATCTTTGAAACGTAGCGGAGCATTACATAAACCAAACGGCATTATTTTATACGCAAAAGTTCCATAAGGACAAGTGAAAGTAGTCTTTTCCCTATCTCCCGCTTTGCAATGAAAATCAGTAAATATCCCGAATAACCATCTAAGAAACGAAATACTTATGACCACTTAAACGTTCCAACATTTGAACTATGAATGGAAGCGGATGATGATCTTTCTTAGTATGATCATTTAGTTTTCTAAAGTCAATGCACATTCGATAACCCGTAATTTCCCTTGTTGGAATCCATTCATTCTTATCATTCTCTTTCACTGTGAAACCTCCTTTCTTTGGTACAACTTGAGTTGGACTCACCCATTCACTATCGATATAGGAAAGATTATTCCCATTTCTAATAGCTTAATGACCTCTTTCTTAACAATTAACTGCAAATTCGGGTTGAGGCGGCGTTGCGGTTGAATACAAGGTTTAGCATCTTCTTTCAAAATTATCTTATGAACACAAATCTCAGGGCTAATACCTCGAATATCGGCAACTGTCCATCCAAAAGCTTTCTTATGCTTTCTTAACATTCTAAGTAATTGATCTTCTTGTTGCTCAGTTAAAGTTGATGAAATAATAATCGGTAATAGATTATCGGTTTCAAGAAAAGCATATTTCAGATTTAAAGGTAACGGTTTCAATTCCGGATTCTTCGGCGGATCTTCTATTGATGATTTAAGAACGGTCCTTCTAGTTCTAACTCCAAATACTTATGCCATGGTGGCTTAAAAGTAAAACTTCCTTTATCTAGAGAAAGGATTATCTCTTTCATTTCAATGTCTTCCTCATCTTCTTTATAGATAGACGAGTTAAGCATTCTTCTAATCTGTCTTCAAAAGTTGGTAATCGATTATCATAGACGAATGAATATCTTCTATAAAAGAACATGATTACGGTGATGTATATGGATGGTTCATAGCTTTGAAAATATTGAAAGCAACTTCATCTTCATTGACTCTCAAAATTAACTCTCCTTTATGAACATCGATTAAAGTTCTTCCTGTAGCTAGAAATGGACGACCTAGAATAAGAGGCGCTGAATATCCTTCTTCCATTTCCATAACTACAAAATCTACTGGAAAATAGAATTTGTCTACTTTAACCAGTACATCCTTAATCATTCCTTTAGGGTACTTAATCGATCTATCTGCCATTTGCAGAGTCATTTCAGTCTTAGTAAGCTTTCCTATGCCTAGCTTTTTATAATCCTCATAAGACATGAGATTTATACTAGCTCCAAGATCACATAAGACTTTCTTAAACAGAAATCCTCCAATTTCACATGGAATCGTAAAACTTCCGGGATCTTTCGGTTTAGGTGGTAACTTATGCTTTGCGAAATTGCGAACATTCTTCATTTAGGCATATATTCTCATATTCCTCTAATTTTTTCTTATTTGATAGTATATCTTTCGAAACTTTCCATAGGCGGGTATATTAATCGAGCTTCAATAACGGGGATATTAACATGAAGATGACGAAAAGTATCAAGGAAACGAGCATACTTCTTATCGCTTTTTGCCTTTTTGATTTGTTCTTTAGGAGGGTAAGGTAAAGATTCTAAATCTATAACCTTTGGCTCCTTAGTCAATTTCTCTTTTCCTTTTTCCTTAAACCTTTGAGTATTACTTAGTCGCCATGTTTCGGGTTCTTGAATTTTTTCCTTTAAATTGTTCCCCGAATCAATCTCTACTTGATTTTTTCGGTTCTTCCCGTTTCTCATCTATTCTAACATGTTCCTTGAATAAATTCCTTAAATCTTTATCCATAGGGTCTTTCAAAATCCTAGGGATTTTTACCCAATTTTCACCTTCATTTTCGGGTTCCAAACTTCTATTCCTTTTCAAGAATTTATTTATAATTTCTTCTTCCTCATCGATGAATTCAATTTCATCTTTAGTTTCATCATTCTTTCCATCTAAATCATTTTCTACTTCATTATTCCCGAAGTTTTCTACTCCATTGCTTCCACTGAGCTTCCTACTTCTCGTAACTACAACATTTACCTCTCTTGGGTTTCTTTCAGTGTTGCTTGGTAATCCTCCTGGGGTCTACTTGTTGTTACGTTCACCTTCCCTACTCAAATGATCTTCCATATTCCTCAATGAGGCTTCTATTGTTCTCATTCTGGTATCATGTCCACTCATAGATGTTTTTATTGTACTCATATCTTTAGTGGATTTGTACCAATAGAAGTCATCATTGTTTCCATATTCTTAGCTTGAGTAGATACTACACCCATCATATTTTCCATTAGTTTTTCCCATTTTTCAACTCCTTCTGCGCAGGTTGAGTTGAACTCGAGTTCTTGGTATACTTTGAGTGGTATGTTGAGGATAGGATCTTGGTAATGATTGTAAATTCTGATTAGATGTATTTTCTTGATAAACTTGGTTATTATTCCTATATGGGACTGGATATGGCGGTTGTCCTGGCTTACTAGGGTTTTCAGACCATCGATAAGTAGGATGATCTCTTCTAATAGCATTAAACGAGTTTGAGTATGCATTGTTCAAATTCCTATGCTGCTGAAGAAAACTCACCTCCTCTCTTGAATATCCTGTTGGTTCTTCAATCCCTAATGACACATTATCATGACTTGAGTATTCATTTGGTGTACTATTTTCTGAATTTTGGTTCTTATTCTGTTGTAAACCATCAAATTTCCTACTCAAATTCTCCAAGTGTGCTAGAACTTCCGTATTAGACGTACATTCTCCTGCAAAAGCTACTTTTCTGGTGCTAGAACCGGTTTCCCACATTCTTGTTATTTTTGGAAATCTTTTCTATAGCATCGTAAACTGTTTGAGCTTCACTCATCATTAACGAACCACCACATGCATGATCTACATCCGCACGTGAATCTTTTCTCAATTTACGACAGAAGAGTTGAATTTGCATATCTAAGGAATAACCATGATCGGGACACGCTCTTAACAATTTTTTAAACCTTTCCCACGCATTCCCAAGAGTTTCCTCAGATCCTTGTCTAAAGTTAGCAACCTCGACTTTTAATTCCAAATTTCGTCCAGGAGTGAAATATTGTTTCGAAATTCGTTTGAATCTCCTCCCAACTAGTAAGTGAATGATGTGGAAGAGACATAAACCAATCTCGGGCTCGTCCTTTTAAAGAAAAAGGAAACATAGTCATCCTCGTTAATTCCTTATGAGCACCTTGACTTTTGGCTGTATTGCACAGTTCTTCAAAAAGATAGAGATGATGATGTGGATCTTCATCATCCTCTCCTAGGAATTGGGCTCTTGCGTCAATTAAACCAAAAAGATGAGATTTAATCTCGAAATTATTCGCTCCTTCATTAGGTGTTAAGGGTGATTTTATACGTTTTATAAGGATATATTTTATGTCAATATTCCCCATATTCTTAGGTTTTTCATAGAAATCGAGCTTATAATCGATTAATTGAGTAAATGGTGTTTTTAAGAGGTTAATTGCAAAACGTAACGAATTATGTGCTTAAATTATGATTTTATGTTATTTTGGAAATACGTTACGCTTTGGTATGTTTTCCTATTGTTGTAGATACTCATTGATGATGGAAGAGAGGAGTTTAGAGAGCCAAATTCGTGCTTGGAAAGGATCAATCAAAGTTATGGAAGATTGAAAGATATAAGGAAAGAAATCAAGCAAGATAAATGTCGGAAAATCAGGATTCCGGGTAGTGACGACCTTGCGACGAAGTTCTTGATATGATAACAACCGATTTTACTCTGGACCTCAAGAGAAGAGTTGTAGGTCTTGAAGAGAGGATTCTACAGGATTTTGAATCACTCCATTCCGACTTACGAGGCCCGAGATATGAGCGTTACAAGTTTGGATGCTGTTGCTGAAAATAGTGAACGGGCGTCCAACCTTGTGAACGGGCGTCCGGCACCGTTACTGTAGCAACCGCCTCGGATTTTCTATAAATAGCAGCGCGTTTTCAACCCTAAAACATATATTTTCGACTCCTATTGATCCCCAATCATAAGAGAGCAACCCTAGGTCGCCCCACCCCCTTTTGGGAGGTCAGGGGGTGGCAAGTTAGATTAGGTTTTCTTTTTCGTTTTCTTTTCTTTTTGTTTCTCCATTGATGAACACGGTTGAGCAGCCATGAACACGGCGTTGTGAAGCTTCTTTTCAACAGCACTTTTATTTCTTTTCATGGATGATTTTGTAAGTTTTAGTTCAATTGTTTCTTTTCCTATGATTATTTGTATCGTGCAATTTATATCGGAAGATTATTGCTTGTTGATGCTACCGTATGACGGAAGTCGGTGTAGTTTAGATCACCATAGGAAAGATTAGATCTTTAACCTATACATAACGGAAGTTCGTAGGTTAAATATCTAGGTTTACGAGAGAACCACAATTTAATTAATTCGATGCAAGATTTTCTTAGAATTGAATTGAGGGATATCACCGTTACCGGAAAGATAGGATTTTTCATGTGTTTAATTCATTATGTTGTTCTTGTTCTCTTTCATGTTTTTATGCCGCATGTTAATCGAATTTAGATAACGGAAGTTATTAGATTCATTAGATTATCGTGAGGGAGATTGACAATAATTATTCCAACAAACGGAAGTTGAGGGATAATGTTGTTAGGTTAGGATTCAATCCATATCTTTGATTTGTATCGATATTAGTTAAGACCGGAAGGTAAACTAATTAATGGCGTGATAAATCGGAAGAGGAAACGCTTCATTAGAAAAGATAATAACCCAAGATAACTAATGAATGAATGTTTGTCTATCTTGTTGATTTCGGCGGGGTGATGGTGGTTGTTGGGAATAGGTTGATCATGGTTTGTTCATGTTTGTTCGGTTGTTAGTTAGTTTTACTTGTTTTCGTAGATGTAGTTTTATTTATGTTTTTATCGCTTTTATCCTTCCCGGCTTTGGATTAACAATCCTCTCATCCAGTTATTTTCCGTTTTAGTTTAGGTTTAGGTTTTAGTTAATAAAGAAGGATTAACTAGATTAGATTCAATATCCCTTTTCCCTGAGGATCGATACCCGTACTTATCCAACTTTACTAGCAACTACCCGGTATTCGGCCGGTTAGGAGGTAGTTTTGCATGGTAGTATAGGTTTATAAATTTTCTTTTGTTTTAATGATGCAAAATCTACCCAACAAAAGTGGCGCCGTTGCCGGGGAATAGGTGTCATGTTGAATCTAGTTTTGTTAGTTCTCGATTTTGTTACGTTTTATTTTTGTTTTTAATAAAAGTAGCGTATACCAAGTTGAGAGTTTTTATTTTGCCGTGTTTCGATGACCGTTAGGTTAAGAATGTGCAAAAGTTTTTTACTCAACTTGTTTTACGTGAAGTTTATGTTTAGTTGTTACCTAATCTAACCGTTTGTGCTTAAATTTGATGTGGCTGCCTCGTTCTTGGTGTTTAGAATTGGAATATTAGGGTTTTACTGTGTTTTTCCTGCTTTCTGTGCATACTCGTTGTATGGACGAGCGTTCAAGGTAGTGAACGCCCGTCCAGTACCTAACTTGCAGGTAAACGCACGTCCGGTTTTATGGACGCTCGTCCGTTCAAATATTTTCAATCCTGTTCTGATTTAGAGGACCAGACGAGCGTCTATACTTTCTGAACGCCCGTCCGGTCGGTTTTCAAGGCAGACGAGCGTCTGCAAGGTGGAACGCCCGTCCAGTTCTGAACGCTAAGTGAACGTTCGTCCGGGGTTCAGTCCAGGTTCTGGTTTTTCTTGATTTTATTTTTAATGCTTTTATTTGATGTGGATTTTTCATTCGAGCTTCTGTGGCTAATTGATGTTTACATAGATGTCCTGAACTTATATGTTTTTACCTTTCCATCTATGAATCCATGTTAGATAATTGATCAATTCCTTATATGCATGATTCATCTATGCAAGTTATAGTTACTTGTCGGTTCTCGTATGCTATAACGGTCTTATTGTTATTTAGTAGCTAATGTCGGTTTCCGTATGCTACATACCGCTCCGATGAATCTTTTAAGCTTTTAAGACTTACGTGCTTCCTTTGTTTTTATAGTTCATATGGGTAGCTACGTCGGTTTTCCGTATGCTACGTCCTTTCTCCATATGAGTTATACCGTTTAGATAGATGATCGTTGGTTTCCATAAGTCTATCACTTTCGATAAGTCTTAAGGCGCGTCGGCACTAGTGGACAAGACTGTCGTTTATCGTAACTTTGTCATTATGTGGTAGACGTTTATATATATGTCGTGTTGCATATAGTGGGCTAGTTTTCTTTCTTTTATTTTATTTTCTTTTTGCATATCATTTAAATGCATTTCATTTACTTGCATTTCATATAGTTGCATTGTTTTTCTATTTTTCCTTTTATTTTTCTTAAGTGTGGTCACTGTCGGTTTTCGTAATACCACCTAGTTTATTTTTCTTTTTGAGTGTAGTTAACTGTCGGTTTCCGTAATACTACCTCGTTTTTATTTTATTTTTAGGATTTTTCATGTAGGCTGCATTGTAGTATATTGTCATATAGTTGCACCTAGCCTACGAGTTTGTGATATTTTCATGTATATGTAGTCCATCTTTATGTGAGCTTAAATTTGAAAAATCTCTATATCTCCTTTTCCATGTGCTTTATATATGTAATCTGTTCTTTTTCCCCGAAGACTCTTTTTGCACTGATCAAGTCTGCAGGATACTTTCTATAGCTATTGTGCACTTTAAAGATGTATTCAGTTGTCATGTGATGCTCCACAGTCTACTGAGCTATGCAAGCAATCCTGGTTCTTGTTGGTACCTCCAGAATAGCTCCCTTTCGGCATACAATCAGCTAAGTTTTCTTTTCTTTTATTTTGCACAACATGAGGACATGTTGTAATTTAAGTGTGGGGGAGGGGAATAGCTATGTGGTATCTACATTCATTTGCCATACTATTATATTTCTATGAAAAAGTGCTTAATTTTTAAATTTTTGTTTTGTCCCAAGTGAGCAAATGCATATCTTTGTTCGAGTTCTTATATCATTGGTGCATTATTTTGCATATTTAGTAAATTTAGATGTTTCACCCAACACTACTTTTTCACGTGCCATAGTAGATGATGAGCTATGTTTAAAGCTATGCCCATTTGATTAGAGATTTTTGATGATTATCGCATGATTCTTTGCTTGCATACGAATTTTGAAAATTTTAATAGTTTGTGTTTAGAATTAAAGTATGACGTACTGTGAATATCTGAAGGTTTGAATGTGATAGGAGGGATATAATTTAAGGTTTGCATACCAATCTAAGATGAATAATATGAATAAGATATATTTATACGTGTCGGAAGTAGCTACCAATGATTTGAGTGCGGTAGGGCATTATCACGAAATGTCCTATACCACTATGAGGTTAATAGCTCCCGACTGCCTGATGATAGTAGTCCAGCTAGGGTGTTATCCCGAAACATCCTATTGCTGGGAATGAGGGCATATATGCTATATATGTGGAATTGATTGAACTTTAAGAAAAATTAGTGAATGGCAATGTGAAAAGATGGTTGGAAACCTTAGTTATCTTCTGACTATCCCCAGTATAAACTGAAAGATATGATGTAGGGATTATCCTCTAAGTATGTCGGAAATATTTTAAAGACTTCCTATTATCTTTTCCGAATCTGTATGTTTCGTGAGGTGCATGTTATAATCGTTTATATTTCTAATTTAAATGGGATGTTGGCTAGTTTTGCTTGAATTAATTTCAAGTGTGGATTTAGTGGAAGTTTATTATGGCTATGCACACACTCACTTGGGTGAACCTCTAAACTACTTGAATATGCTTTATATTTGCATAAATGTTTATATGTCTCGAGTCTTGATTATGTTTTGTCTTGCTCGGGACGAGCAAGGTTTAAGTGTGGGGGAGTTGTTAAGGGTGATTTTATACGTTTTATAAGGATATATTTTATGTCAATATTCCCCATATTCTTAGGTTTTTCATAGAAATCGAGCTTATAATCGATTAATTGAGTAAATGGTGTTTTTAAGAGGTTAATTGCAAAACGTAACGAATTATGTGCTTAAATTATGATTTTATGTTATTTTGGAAATACGTTACGCTTTGGTATGTTTTCCTATTGTTGTAGATACTCATTGATGATGGAAGAGAGGAGTTTAGAGAGCCAAATTCGTGCTTGGAAAGGATCAATCAAAGTTATGGAAGATTGAAAGATATAAGGAAAGAAATCAAGCAAGATAAATGTCGGAAAATCAGGATTCCGGGTAGTGACGACCTTGAGACGAAGTTCTTGATATGATAACAACCGATTTTACTCTGGACCTCAAGAGAAGAGTTGTAGGTCTTGAAGAGAGGATTCTACAGGATTTTGAATCACTCCATTCCGACTTACGAGGCCCGAGATATGAGCGTTACAAGTTTGGATGCTGTTGCTGAAAATAGTGAACGGGCGTCCAACCTTGTGAACGGGCGTCCGGCACCGTTACTGTAGCAACCGCCTCGGATTTTCTATAAATAGCAGCGCGTTTTCAACCCTAAAACATATATTTTCGACTCCTATTGATCCCCAATCATAAGAGAGCAACCCTAGGTCGCCCCAGCCCCTTTTGGGAGGCTGGGGTGGCAAGTTAGATTAGGTTTTCTTTTTCGTTTTCTTTTCTTTTTGTTTCTCCATTGATGAACACGGTTGAGCAGCCATGAACACAGCGTTGTGAAGCTTCTTTTCAGCAGCACTTTTATTTCTTTTCATGGATGATTTTGTAAGTTTTAGTTCAATTGTTTCTTTTCCTATGATTATTTGTATCGTGCAATTTATATCGGAAGATTATTGCTTGTTGATGCTACCGTATGACGGAAGTCGGTGTAGTTTAGATCACCATAGGAAAGATTAGATCTTTAACCTATACATAACGGAAGTTCGTAGGTTAAATATCTAGGTTTACGAGAGAACCACAATTTAATTAATTCGATGCAAGATTTTCTTAGAATTGAATTGAGGGATATCACCGTTACCGGAAAGATAGGATTTTTCATGTGTTTAATTCATTATGTTGTTCTTGTTCTCTTTCATGTTTTTATGTCGCATGTTAATCGAATTTAGATAACGGAAGTTATTAGATTCATTAGATTATCGTGAGGGAGATTGACAATAATTATTCCAACAAACGGAAGTTGAGGGATAATGTTGTTAGGTTAGGATTCAATCCATATCTTTGATTTGTATCGATATTAGTTAAGACCGGAAGGTAAACTAATTAATGGCGTGATAAATCGGAAGAGGAAACGCTTCATTAGAAAAGATAATAACCCAAGATAACTAATGAATGAATGTTTGTCTATCTTGTTGATTTCGGCGGGGTGATGGTTGTTGGGAATAGGTTGATCATGGTTTGTTCATGTTTGTTCAGTTGTTAGTTAGTTTTACTGTTTTCGTAGATGTAGTTTTATTTATGTTTTTATCGCTTTTATCCTTCCTGGCTTTGGATTAACAATCCTCTGTCCAGTTATTTTCCGTTTTAGTTTAGGTTTAGGTTTTAGTTAATAAAGAAGGATTAACTAGATTAGATTCAATATCCCTTTTCCCTGAGGATCGATAACCGTACTTATCCAACTTTACTAGCAACTACCCGGTATTCGGCCGGTTAGGAGGTAGTTTTGCATGGTAGTATAGGTTTATAAATTTTCTTTTGTTTTAATGATGCAAAATCTACCCAACATTAGGTAAAAGTATGGGATTATTAGTCTGGTTTCTTCGTACGGTTTGATCACAGATAGGTCTTGGGTTTGGTGGATTATTACGATTATTCTGGTTCCGATTCTGATTATTTCTATTATTATTATTATTATTAGGGTTAACAGGGTTTTGTCCATGCCCTAGAGCATGTTCCAGCCCTTGTTCAGGTGTTTCATCACTGATTTCAGCCATTCTCGTATTTCGTTTGAAGATGATTCTTGGTCGGGATTTCCCCGACTAGTATGACCGCGTTTACTCTCTACTCTTAACTGCCTTTCGTAAGTGTTTATGTCAGGCTTATAAGGAGTGAGAGGGGCCTTACCACTTCTGGTCATCAACTAACGAAAATAGAAAATAACACGAAATTGATAGTAATAAAAATTGGTAATTTTCCTATAAGGTAACAACCAACGAAAAATAAAATAGAAATGAGATAAGAAAAGTGTTGACTTATTCTCGAGAATTTTAAGCTAATACAAGTAGTAACCATAGACACATAAAAAGAAATTAGCGACGTTCCCCGGCAACGGCGCCAAAATGCCGACACCTAAACCTAACCTTGGAAACGGCGCCGAAAGGCCGACGGACATTACCTAGGCTATACGGATCCTAACCGGCGGTGTACCGGGTCAAATTGTGGTGCTAGTATGGTGAGTCGAGTGTCGAATCCTCGGGGAACTTGGTAATTTCTTTTACGTGTGGTTAAACACCAAAGAGTCATTATTAACTCAATCTAAATCGCAATTTTATAACACGGATCACTACTATTCTAGTCAACATAAAATAAATACGTAATTTAAAAGTTATTCTAATATAATATATATAGATATATAAATATATATAGATGTACATAAATTGCAAAGTATATATATAGATATAAATATATAGATACCAATATATTAAACATATAATTTTAGAGAACTGGCCAAAACTTATATAATTGGTTTATACGATCTTTTCGATTAATTGAAATGTGTTCGATCTCTCCTTTTATTTTAGGTCCAATTGAGTAAGTGAAACGGTGCACTCTCGAGGTAAACAATTCCTCCTCACATGAGCGTATGAAATTGTCATATGTCCATTGCATCGGTCAAGGTCCACAACCGTTACGGTAAACGAATTAATGCGAACGGGTCCCGAGTACAAATCTACCTTTAGATAAAAAGGAGTCATTCCGTTCGTCAAACGGTCAATTTTATTTTAAAGGCTCCGGTTGTCAAAGCCGGACGATTTAACTTTCCGGTTTAAGTTTCAATTAAATTGATGATTTAACATTATTACGATCTCGAGTACAAATTATAATAAAATTCATTTCTCCCAAAACAAATTTACCCCCGGGTACGAAATCGGATTCTGTTATCACGTTATTCACACGGCCAATTTTACCCTCCGGTTTTTCTATCTTTTATCTCATATCCTGACTACGAGGCGTCAATTCATAATTAGATTATGAATTCCTCAGATCGGTTAAATATGTCAATACGAATACGATCAAAATAGAAAAAGATTCAATTAACTCAATTTTTAGTCATTTTAACTTAACAACATTTCTTTACGAAAAGATCGAAATAAAACCGATTACATAGTTTTGGCCAGTATTATATTTAGCCTAAAAACATTATAACAACGAAAAATATAAAAACAAACATAAATACTTAAGAAAAGTTACCCGAATACGGCAGTTGATTCAGAAATCGTATCTTCCGGACATTACAACTTCTTTAGCAAAACCGACTTCCGAGATTTTCCCGAGCATTATAACGATACTAAAACTACATTATTACGGCGTAAGGCCTTATTTACAACTACTACTAAAATTAAAAAAAAAGAAAAGAGAGAGGAGATATATATATATATATAGGATGTATATATATATTGGTACCCCTCGATCGATCCGTGATGAGCTTCTATATATAGGCAAAGTGGCAAAGGCCGGACCGGTCCGGTATTAGGCCGGCTCGGTCCGGACTAATGATTACTCCCACTAACTTGATCTCTTCAAAGATGTGCGTAGATTATATATAATTATATATAATTATATATAACTTATAAAATTCATATCTCGAGTTCTGGATCTCCAAAAATTGCAAACGAAATGCCAAAATTAAGGTCTCGAGAAACTCTACAACTTTCATGAAGGACTCTTCTCCAGATAACGCTTTCTTGATAACCTCGTGTTCTCCCGAAGCTTTTACGGGATTTTTCTTAATCCAAATCGATTAGCCACTTGATCACTTGTTTAAGTTGTAGACCTCCAATCTTCATAATTTAAATTGCATTGGAAAGCTCTCGGAAAAATCTACAACTTTCGTGAAGAACACTTTTTCTGAAAATATCATTTTGATGAGCCATTCGTTTGTCGAAGACATTTCTCTATTATTACTTATCCAGATTGGTTGGCCACTTGTCCACTTAAGCTATTCAATTGACCATTTAAGCCCGTGGCACTCTCTAAATCATTCCGAGATATGGTTAAACTTCAATATGTCGATTCTCGGGGTCTTGGTTTATAAATCTGCAATAAAATACCACAAATACCCACGTAAATCTGACACGACACTCCGATTTACTAAAATCGGTACAAAATTACAACTTTTTACTATTATTACTATTAACTACTCTAAATTATAAAGATTAACATTTTATACCATAATTTCATATATTTTATATAGAATTTGTTAATAAAACATAATAATATAACGTATATTTAATCATATAAAAATAATACATCGGTAATAAAAGATAGTATAATTTTTCAGATTATAATTTATATTGTCAATATTATAAATATATTATCTATCTTAATTTAAAATCTTAAGAAGACAGAAAGAGTATATAACTGAGATAACTTAAACATTAAATATTATTTAGATAAAATTATATATGTAATACTTAATAAGTATAAATAAAATATTAGAATTATTTTTAATCGCAACTATTATGAAATTCTGGAATCGGAAACTTCGGTAAAGTAGTCGACAAAAAATGGCTTATAGAGTTTAGGTTCAAGATTGGAGAATGAAATGCTTCTACTTTTTGCTTTGGCATTCGGTGTATTTGTTGATTGGGGTATATTGATTCAAAGGACAGTGTTGGAGTTTGCGATCACGAGAGGTAGTAGGGGGAAACCTATGCCTAATTCATGGATGATATCACGTTTGTGTACTCTTCTGAATGGAGTAGAAGAGCTGGAGACGGATGAAATTTTTCCGTCTGAGATAGTCGGTTTGGTTTGCTACCGGTTGATACACCGGGTTGTTCGTCTACCATTTAGAGAGTTGTTTGTTGGTTTTATTTAAATTTGAATAAGTTAAATTAAGTTAAGTTTGAAGTTTCTTTAGTTAAGTTAAGTTTTTCTTTTAAGTTTGTAATAATGTATCTTGTTTAATATATATGTCTTAGTTTTTTTAAGTTTGTTTTAATTAGTATACGCTAAAATAAAATCAGAAAAATAACGTTAATAGATAATTTTAATTTTATTTTCGAACCTACTTCTTTACTATTTATTGAACATCGGGACGATGCCACTTCGTAAGTGGGGAGTAGAGTTAGGTTAGAAAATTCATTAAAATTTTCGAAAAATAGTCAAAACAATAATTATATTATATGTCTAATTTAGATTTTAATAAGATTTTAAGTTTATATAATTGAGTAATTAATATTAGATATTGTTTTTATAAAATTATATAAGTATGTTGATATTTATAAGTAAAATTTTTAGAATCATTTTCAATATGAATTATGAGTTTGGAATTGGACTAAGTTTGTCGATTTTTGGCACCACAAAAATATAACTATAGCCAAATAACCTACCTCAGCCTTGATTAGAGTGATCAAGACCTCACTCGAAATTGTAAATTGTGATTAAATAACCGAGCTTTAGCTATTTTGGTCTACATTTCCTTGAAATACCGCAAGTTTGTACGTACTTATAAAAAGAGATGGAGACATAAAAGCTAAGTTTTGGTATATCTTTGAGATTGGAAAGATTAGATAAGTAGTAGTATATTCGATCTTACCTCATGACACTTGCAACATAGTCGATTTTGGTAATAAGTTCGGACATATTAATATTCTATAAAAGAATTAAGAACGAAGCACCATATTTACACGAAATTAATCAAATATCGTATCTTCCTTATCGTGATTAACAACTTAAAAATAAAAAGAACAAATCGGTTGTAGCTACCAATGATTGGAGTGAGTAGGGTATTATCACGAAATGTCCTATATCACTATGAGGTAATTAAGCTCCCGATTGCACGATGATAGTAGTCCAGCTAGGGTATTATCACGAAATGTCCTATTGCTGGGAATGAGGGCACAAGATAAAATGAAAAAGAAAAAGTTGAATCATAAGATCTCAGGAATTATTACAAGTTTAAGGAAACCGGACTTGTAATTTTCGATCGAAAGAGTAATACTCCGATCAATCTTGATGAAGCAATGCCTGTAAGTTTGATTTTCTACACACACTCACGCTTTTAGTTCTTAATCTTAAAAAAAAAAAAAAAAAAAAAAAAAAGAGAGAAAATCTTAAAAAAAAAAAGAGTGTTATTAATCGATGATTATTTTTGATCAAGAATATAAAGATGAGGTACGTACGACTTGCTCTTTCTTTCTTTTTGATTTCCTTTTTTTTCCGATTAACCAACATCTTGAACCTAAACTCTATAAGCCATTTTTTGTCGACTACTTTACCGAAGTTTCCGATTCCAGAATTTCATAATAGTTGCGATTAAAAATAATTCTAATATTTTATTTATACTTATTAAGTATTACATATATAATTTTATCTAAATAATATTTAATGTTTAAGTTATCTCGCTTATATACTCTTTCTCGTCTTCTTAAGATTTTAAATTAAGATAGATAATATATTTATAATATTGACAATATAAATTATAATCGAAAAATTATACTATCTTTTATTACCGCTTATTTTTGCTCGAGGACGATCAAAAGCTAAGTGGGGAGTAATTTGATGTATTATTTTTATATGATTAAATATACGTTATATTATTATGTTTTATTAACAAATTCTATATAAAATATATGAAATTATGGTATAAAATGTTAATCTTTATAATTTAGAGTAGTTAATAGTAATAATAGTAAAAAGTTGTAATTTTGTACCGATTTTAGTAAATCGGAGTGTCGTGTCAGATTTACGTGGGTATTTGTGGTATTTTATTGCAGATTTATAAACCAAGACCCCGAGAATCGACATATTGAAGTTTAACCATATCTCTGGAATGATTTAGAGAGTGCCACGGGCTTAAATGGTCAATTGAATAGCTTAAGTGGACAAGTGGCCAACCAATCTGGATAAGTAATAATAGAGAAATGTCTTCGACAAACGAATGGCTCATCAAAATGATATTTTCAGAAAAAGTGTTCTTCACGAAAGTTGTAGATTTTTCCGAAAGCTTTCCAATGCAATTTAAATTATGAAGATTGGAGGTCTACAACTTAAACAGTGATCAAGTGTCTAATCGATTTGGATTAAGAAAAATCCCGTAAAAGCTTCGGGAGAACACGAGGTTATCAAGAAAGCGTTATCTGGAGAAGAGTCCTTCATGAAAGTTGTAGAGTTTCTCGAGACCTTAATTTTGGCATTTCGTTTGCAATTTTTGGAGATCCAGAACTCGAGATATGAATTTTATAAGTTATATATAATTATATATAATTATTTATAATCTACGCACATGCTGAAGAGATCAAGTTAGTGGGAGTAATCATTAGTCCGGACCGAGCCGGCCTAATACCGGACCGGTCCGGCCTTTGCCACTTTGCCTATATATAGAAGCTCATCACGATCGATCGGGGGTACCAATATATATATACATCCTATATATATATATATCTCCTCTCTCTTTTCTTTTTTTTTTAATTTTAGTAGTAGTTGTAAATAAGGCCTTACGCCGTAATAATGTAGTTTTAGTATCGTTATAATGCTCGGGAAAATCTCGGAAGTCGGTTTTGCTAAAGAAGTTGTAATGTCCGGAAGATACGATTTCTGAATCAACTGCCGTATTCGGGTAACTTTTCTTAAGTATTTATGTTTGTTTTTATATTTTTCGTTGTTATAATGTTTTTAGGCTAAATATAATACTGGCCAAAACTATGTAATCGGTTTTATTTCGATCTTTTCGTTAAAGAAATGTTGTTAAGTTAAAATGACTAAAAATTGAGTTAATTGAATCTTTTTCTATTTTGATCGTATTCGTATTGACATATTTAACCGATCTGAGGAATTCATAATCTAATTATGAATTGACGCCTCGTAGTCAGGATATGAGATAAAAGATAGAAAAACCGGAGGGTAAAATTGGCCGTGTGAATAACGTGATAACGGAATCCGATTTCCTACCCGGGGGTAAATTTGTTTTGGGAGAAATGAATTTTATTATAATTTGTACTCGAGATCGTAATAATGTTAAATCATCGGTTTAATTGAAACTTAAACCGGAAAGTTAAATCGTCCGGCTTTGACAACCGGAGCCTTTAAAATAAAATTGACCGTTTGACGAACGGAATGACTCCTTTTTATCTAAAGGTAGATTTGTACTCGGGACTGTTCGGATTAATTCGTTTACCGTAACGGTTGTGGACCTTGACCGATGCAATGGACATATGACAATTTCATACGCTCATGTGAGGAGGAATTGTTTACCTCGTGAGTGCACCGTTTCACTTACTCAATTGGACCTAAAATAAAAGGAGAGATCGAACACATTTCAATTAATCGAAAAGATCGTATAAACCAATTATATAAGTTTTGGCCGGTTCTAAAATTATCTCGTTTAATATATTGGTATCTATATATTTATATCTATATATATACTTTGCAATTTATGTACATCTATATATATTTATATATCTATATATATTATATTAGAATAACTTTTAAATTACGTATTTATTTTATGTTGACTAGAATAGTAGTGATCTGTGTTATAAAATTGCGATTTAGATTGAGTTAATAACGAATTTCTCTTTGGTGTTTAACCACACGTAAAAGAAATTACCAAGTTCCCTGAGGATTCGACACTCTGACTCACCATACTAGCACCACAATTTGACCCGGTACACTGCCGGTTAGGATCTGTATAGCCTAGGTAATGTCCGTCAGCTTTCTGGTAGTTATTATATTTATGATCATTATTACGACATTTTACCCCAATATTGATACCGTTTTGAACATTATTGTATCAAATCAAGTCAAAATTACTAAGTTTTATTCAAATGTATAAGTAGTAGTTATTATATAAATTATCGTATTTTTATTAGTTTTTGTATCGGTTTAATTAGTAACCGGAGTGTCGTGTCGGATTTACGTTTGGTATTTTGGTGGTTCATTGCAGGATTATATATTGACCAAGATTCCACGTAACGACATGTTTTGAGTCTAAAAGATGTGTTTAGAGGATTAGAAGAAGATGCCACAAGCTTACGAGTTCAAATGGATCAATTTATCTTACATACTTAAAACCAAAACCTGTTTCGACGGATATTTGACCCAGCTTAGAGGCATTTTCATGGGATGACTTCTTAATGAAAGTTGTATATCTTCACATAAGCTTTCCAACGCACTTTGAATTACGTCAATTGGAGTTCTACAACTCAAGTTATGGTCAATTGACTAATCGATTCGTATTAGCGGAAATCCCGAAAACGACACGACATACGAATGGCTCATCAAAACGACATTTTCTGAAGAAGTTTCCTTAATAAAAGTTGTATATCTTCAAGAAAGATTTCCAATGGATTTTGAATCAAGTCGATCGGACTTCTACAACTCAAATGGTGGTCAAGTGGCTAATTGATTCAATTTCGTAAAAATCCCGCAAAACGTTCGGAATATGAATTTGCTTATCAAGACGGCGTTTTCTGGAGAAGAGTACTTCATGAAAGTTGAAGAGTTTTCCGAGATCTTAATTTTGACGTTTGAATCATAATTTTTGGAGGTCTACAACTCAAGATACGGATTTTACAAATTTTAATCACATAAATATCAAATAATCGTGCATCTAGAAGATGATGAGTTGTTAAACTCATGATGAGACCGGACCGGTCCGTGTAACCACCGGCCCGGTCCGGCCTTGACCCAGTTTCTATATATATGAGGCATCAGAGAGCAAATCCCCTGCCCCTCTTTTCTCCCCTCTTTCTGCTTCTTCTCGTTTCTGTTCTTTTCTTTTTATTTTATTTTCTTTTTATATATATATATGATATAAATATATATATATATATATAGTAGATCATGTATGTATATATATATATTCTAATATATATGTGATATATATATATATAGATCGTGATCTACTCTCTTTTTCATTTCTTTTATCTTTTTTTATTTTCTTTTCGGGGCCCGTATATACATATATATGTCGATGTATGTATGTTTATATGTTTTTCACATATATAAATAAAATGGTTATAGTATCGTTGTAATGGCGGAATAATTATCGAAGATTGTTGATTTCGAAGCTTTGGCATGTTAGATCCGGTGGAAACGACCCCGATTCGATAGTCATAACCGGTAATATATTCTAAAATTGTTATGTTTATTATTTCTATTTCTATTTATATATGATATTAAACTAAAAATATATCTAGCCAAGATATGAATCGAATTAGTTAATCTTTTGGTAAAATGAATGATCGACTCTGGTAATAATGATTAAAATCAATTATGATGAATCTCTTTCTTTCTGCGCTTAATGAAACGTTAAAATTGAAAGACCGGAGGGTAAAATTGGCCGTGTGAACAACGTGATAACGGAATCGATTTCCTACCCGGGGGTAGATTTGTTTTGGGAGAAATGAATCTTATTATAATTTTTACTCGAGATCGTAATAATGTTAAATCATCGGTTTAATTGAAACTTAAACCGGAAAGTTGAATCGTCCGGCCTTGACAACCGGAGCCTTTTAAATAAAATTGACCGTTTGACGAACGGAATGACTCCTTTTTATCTAAAGGTAGATTTGTACTCGGGACCATTCGTAAAAACCGTAACGATTGTGGACCTTGGAGTGATGCAATGGACATATGACAATTTCATACGCTCGTGTGAGGAGGAGTTGTCTAGCTTAGGAGTACACCGATTCATATATAATTTACACCTTGAATAAAGGAAGATCCGTCTCATTTATTTCTACTAAAAGATATTGATTCGATAAAGTATTCTTGGCTAGATCCAAAAATATATCTATATATTATATTAGTATTTATTTGTTTTATTTTCTCGTTTTACTAACATCTAACTCTAACATTACTAACTAATCTAACTGATCTAACATAATCTAACCCGAGGAAAATGATAAACCTGCGACTTAGATCGAGTTAATAATAGCTTCTTGGTGTTTAACCCCACTTAAAAGAATTACCATGTTTTCCCTGAGGAATACGACCTGACTCACCAGACTAGCACTACAATTTGACCCGGTACACTGCCGGTTAGGATCTGTATAGCCTAGGTAATGTCCGTCAGCTTTCTGGCGCCATTTCCAAGGTTAGGTTTAGGTCTGTCAAACGCCCAACAAGATACGGCAACCCGAGATATTTGCCATCACCCGTGGAGGGAGGGATACCCAATTCATCGCATATATCTTCTCTAAGTCTGTTAGGAACATTTTTGCCGAAAAAAACGGAGCTTTTATCAAGGTTCACCATCTGTCCCGATAACGCTTCATATTCAAGGAGAAGGGCCTTTATGTGGTTTGTAATAGAATTTGTGGCCTCCAAAAATAAAAGAGAATCATCGGCAAATAGAAGATGATTGACTCGAAACAAGTCTTTTCCAAAACTTACTCCATTGAGATAGCCAGATTCCTGCCCCTTTCGAAGCATTGAAGATCAATATACAAATAAGCATTAAAAGCTTCATGGCTCGGTTTGTACACAATATATACACACACATATAAGGCACATATCATGGATCAAGCATGTCCAAACGTCTTATAATGTTGATGTGTTATTCATGTGCACTTTTAAAAAATATGTAAGATAATACTACCTCCGTTTCAAAATATAAGTCTATTTAATTTTTTCTTTTTGTTCGATGATTTAAGTTTATTTAGATAACCAATGAAACATTTTTTTACATTTTCCTACTTTTATCCCTCATTTATTATTTACCACACACTTTTCAGTACTTTGGATTAATAACAATCAAATGTCATTTTAGACATTTTGATTAAAATTAATACTACATAAACAACTTAACCAACTTTCTTAATATGTGGAAAAACTCACAAATGAATTTACATTTTATGACGGAATAGTAAATATTAAACATTTTATCAATAAAAAAAAACCTTAACATGATATAATCGAAGTATAAATATTTAATCAGACGACGAAAAAAAAATACGACACTTCGCATAAAAGGAAAGATTTTGTTCATTCAAAGTTTATGAGGTAGTAGATACTTCCCCTAAAATATAAATCCATTTGGGGTTTTCCACACAGATTAAGAAAATTATTAAAGTGATTATGTGTTATAAAAAAAAATGACATTTGATCGTTATTAATACAAAGTAACAAAAAATAGGGGGAGTATATAATAAATAAAAGGTAAAAGAAGAAAAATATAATAAATAATAATTCATTGGTTATCTAAATGAAGGTCAAATGTCATTTTAGTATTTTCATCAAAATTAATGACAAATAGCCAATTTAATTAATTATTTTAATCAGTGTGAAAAATCTCAAATGAACTTATATTTTGAAATGGAGTATTACTAATTTGAGAATCGGCCAAACCACTTTAGCCAGTCGACATCAGGGACGGACCCAGTGTATTGAGGGGCACGGCCCCCACTCAACTTTTCGTGCGAAGTTACTAGTATACCTCTCTAATAATATTAAAGATCCTGTATGTATATTATTTCGACAAATTTTAGTGTAATTCTTTATTTAGTTCAATTGGTTATAAATATGATAATTATACATGAGGTCACTTGTTCAAAACCTGGCTGTTGCATGTTAAAAATTCCTGGATCCGTCAGTACTGGTCGACATACTAGGCACTATCCAACCTTCACGTAAATGCATTAATTATTCAACAGCCAACTCCGCCCTGTAAATCCCCAGCACAGAGAGACTTTATTCTCCCACCCAAAATCTTTAAGTCCCCCAATCTTCATCATATTCTTTGAGTTCTTTTGATAAATTAACCTTTCAAAAGACATGCATCTGATCGGAGACAACCAAATGATGCAGATGATTGATGATAAGCTAGAACCAACATTATTATTCATGCATGGATATCTGGATAAATCAATGGAGGAATATGAGTTTGATCCCAATTAGGAAAGCAGACTGTGCAATGCAACACAATTATGATGATATTGGGCCGGGCCTTGTTAGGTCGAATTTTCTCTTAATTAATCTATGTATATCATATTCATTCATGAAGATCATTACTTGGAATTGTTGGGGTGATGATGGGGCTAAGGGTTTTGAGAGTCATGTCAAAGAGCTTCCTAATGATAATTAATAAGCTCGATCCTGAACAAGCAGTTTAGCAGACTGATGATCAAATTTCAACTCAGAGATTCTTTACAATTGAGAATATTTACAATGTTGCTACTAGAAAATATATTAAAAGGAAAAAAATATCTATTATAAAGATTTATCATGCTAAAATGTAACATCTATGGATTCGAAATATCCAAGGTATATATAATATATAAGAGAGGAAAACAGAAATGAAAGAACGATGAAAACTATTTAGTATGTACAAGTGTTTGAAAGATTAATTAAGAGACTGATACCAATCTGAAAACAATTTTATTATCATAACAATTGATACCAAAATTAGCAAAAGGGTTTGATAGAGTATTCCCCCCCCACACACCCCCCTTAGCCCGAAAATAAATTAAATCAAAAGTAAGCGTAAAGAGGTATCATATGCAATTTGTTTCTCAAGTACTCAAAAGGAACATCTCTTGAGGTAGAGTTTTACTTCAAGTATTTAAAGATCATCTTGACCGCATTGTAATGTGACTAGTTTTGAATTAGCTTAAGATCTTGCACACGTGTATACATTTGCCATTATATCAGCACTTAGTAGCTGCAAAATACATTAAATACATTATCATGCTTCTGTATAAGCATGAATCAAAAGACTTTTCATGATCATTGAGCTCTAATTTGAAAGATATTTTGAATCATGAGTCCCAGTTGCTTGAATTTGATTAATTCCCAAAACTTTGATCCGGCAATTGACCTCATTACCCCGGGAGCGTCACTTGTCCCCGTCCAAATTTCAGGGCCAAAAAAAAAAATTTAGCGCCCTCGCCCTTCGAAAAAAAAAAGATAACCAAAATATATATAAAAAAATAAAACAAAAAAAGCGTACGTGTGATAGTCGTAGGTTTGGAAGGAAAAAAACCCTCGCCCTTCGAAAAAAAACGATAACCAAAATATATATAAAAAAAATAAAACAAAAAAAAAAGCTGCGTGTGATAGTCGTAGGTTTGGAAGGAAAAAAGCCTCTTATTTGGCTCCTAGTCCTAGTTTAAAAAAACAAAAATTATTATAGCTTGCAAGATTGAAACCAAATCTCATGTCTAGTATACTTGAGTGCTAACCATTAAGATAATACATTCTTTGTTCATATAAATACAGTATATGTATAATATTAGGCCAAAATTTCGTGGGCCCTTAAATTCATTGATTTTCGGGGGGCTCCGGGCCATGGCCCCCTTGGCCCCCCCACAGGGGCGCCCCGTTACCCGGTCCACCTACCCATACCCGGATAACCCCCCCCCCCCCCCCCCCGTCTCTTGTAAACCCCAAACCCGGCTTCACCCCGCATTTGCCTTCATTCTTTCTCGGTCCCATGAAACCCTAGCCGTCCATCTTCTAGAACACTCCTCATTCAATGCCATCGTTGTTTGTTGAAACGTTTTACACGTTTCTCTAATCTCCGACCTTCCACTTTTGAGTTTGATTCTCTGAATTCAAACTACTCTCCTCAGTCGTGCTGGTTTGAACATGATATTCTGCCACTAATCTCCGACCTTCCGCAATCAGAAACTGATCAGGAACTCAGAATCAACACAGAATTCTCTCAAGAATCAGTGCAAACCAAAATAATCGATGAAGTGAACTCTCAAGTTTCTTCTTGGAACAGAGTAAAAACGCAAAAAAAAAAAAAAAAAACAATAAACTGTGAAGTTTCATTCTCTAATACTATGTTGAAGTTGTGAAACTGAAGAACACACCTAAATAAAATGCGGAATTATAATTACTCTAAAATAATGAATGAGTTAAGTTATAATGATGCTGGTCATTGAGTAGTTATCTCTCTCTCTCTCTCTCTCTCTCTCTCTATATATATATATATATATATATATATATATATATATATATATATATATATATATATATATATATATATATATATCTCTCTCTATATATCTCTATATATATATATATATATATATATATATATATATATATATATATGTATGTATGTATGTATGTATGGGCGGATGTACATGAATTGGGGTGGGGGTCAAGTGGCCCTACTAAGATTCAAGAATTTTTTTTAGTATTAAAAGTTGTAGTTCTGTTGGTAAAAAAAATGTCGTTTTGTGGTTAAAACGTACAGTTTAAGGATCCGGTTTACCCCACTGAAACAATTATTTTGGATAAAACTAAGTTTTATCCAACAACAACCACATGTGAAAGATAGAAAGTCTCATTGTTGACCGTGTTGAAGTTGTGAAACATAAGAGCATATGTAGTGGTTGAAATAAAAAGTGGCCTCCAAATCCAATGTGGCATATGCGTCGTAGCATTTATTTGTAAGAAGTGTTTTAAACCTACGTAATGACTCATAGCAGTTTAGTATATTGTCTCGAAAGGCTTCTATCTATAGAAGTCTGTGGAGAAGTCTTCAGGAGAGAGAGTATCAAAATAAAAGCCACTACCCAATTTTCTTTTGGGTTTATTGTCAAAAAAGACAATTTGAACATAAAAATATGCAAAGAAGACAGTTGAATATTTTTTTGGGGTAAAAATGACATATCATTATTCCACTGTGATAGTGAAACATATATTTGGGGTCAGTTCCACTACAGCAAACAGTGGATTTGGGGTTATGAACAGTGGATTTGTCATTATCACCAAATTTATATTTCCACTGTCCTGATTCTCATTCCCCCCCCCCCCCCCCCCTCTTTTTTGTCCTTTTAAACCACTCCCCCTTTCTTTTTTGGCAAGGCCTCCATTTATTTGATGTGGCAGTCGAAGGAAAAGAAAAGGGAGGCCACTACTTTTTTGGCAAGGCCTCCATTTATTTGATGTGGCAGTCGAAGGAAAAGAAAAGGGAGGCCACTACGTAAGCTCTTAAGAGCACAACAAAATAAATGCGAAAGTATTATTGTTCAAGAATAATCAAAATGTTGAATTACAATGCTGTTGATAATGGAGTATTTATAGTATCATACAGCTCATGAATCAGTTAATAGAAGTAACAAGGCAGATATAACAGAATAACCATTCTAACTATTACTTTACAAACACATATTGTTGCATCCTGTTGAACTCACAGCAGAGCCGGCTCTGTGAAATTCGGGGCCCAAGGCCATTTTGCCGGACAAGGCCTTTTAAATTCGAAGATCAATTTTTTTCGGTAGAAAAATATAAATAAAATTGTAAAATAAAACATTTAATTTCAAATTCATAGGTATGTCGACACGGCCTAAATGTAAAATACTACTTCAACACTGTTCTTCTAGCATATTTAGAAGCAAAATCATTTATCAATGTAGAATAATCAACTTCATCAACCATATTTTTTTCGATCTATATCATTGCTAGCCCATTCAAACGATCTTTTGACATTGTACTTCGAAAATAGTTCTTTATTAACTTTAACTTCGAAAAACTTGTTTCTCCTGATGCAACGGTAACTGGAATAGTCAACAAGATTCGGTAATCGATCTCTATGTTTGGAAACAACCATTTTGACATTTTAAATAATTCAAGACTTGGATGGGTTCTCCAAATTCAAATGGAAGAATATGTTTAAGAATTTGCAACTCTCTGTAGAAATCTTCCTCGTCATCATCCGTTTCTCCATTATGTGTCAAATGTTTGAAAGATTGTCACAAGAACTCTTTAAATTTTTATCATCGAAGCACATCTTCAAATCAAACAGGTTGCCAATCGCTCTCCACGATATAAAAATACCATTAATTTCGATCAACAATTTGTCAATTTGTCACCTCTCAAAAAAATTGATTCACCACTCAAAAAAATAAATAAATAAAAGAATGGTATTATGGTAGGAATTTATATAAAATTGGGCTTTGTGTAAGTGGATTTTATTCAGCGATTAAAATGTGCTTAAATTTTTTTTATTTTTTTTAAACTAGTAGACAAGGTTGGAGAAATTTTGGGGCCCATAGAAAACCGAGAGCCCAAGGCCCAGGCCTTCTCGACCTTTGCTCAGGGCCACCACTGACTCTCAGCACTCTGCTGAGTCTGTGTTTGGTCAGCTGAATATACTCAGTTGTTTGTCTATACTGAGCTGAGCAGCTTGGACTCAACACTCACTCAACACTTCATATATTGTAACACTCACTCACCACTTCATATATTGTAGCATCCCCTTTCAAGCTCAGAGTGATAATGAATCAGCTTGCACTCAATAGTCACTCAGTACTTCATCACACACTGGAACTTTGGTAAAATACCTTAGAATTGCCTAACTTTGTGAAAATGTAAAAATGCAGGATATACTAGTATAATGAAGAGAGATATTTCCGATGAAGGATATGTGCAGAGATTTGTAGGCAGGGTGTTAGCATGGTTAATGTGAAGCGTTGTTATCGTCATAATGGTTCATACTGTTAATATGTTTCATGATTTTCTTTCTAATTATTTTCATTACAATAATTCCTCAGTTATATCGGTTGTGTTTTTTTTCTTGAAACCATATTGAATATACTTTCGAAAAATCATAATGATATTTGAACTCTTCAGAGTCAAATTTAAGTTTAAAATTCGACTCTTGAAGGTCTGATGCGAAAATTCAAAATCTTTAGTCCATTTTTTCTCAAAATGTAATGCCCCGGTATATTTAGCGTGATTTCAATAATATTGCCTTAAATTATATTCTCTTGGTCCCAATTTGTTTGAGACATATTTCATTTATTGCTGTCACAAAATAAGTCTCATAACTCTATGTAGACTCAAAGTTTTTGCTTTAACTGTCTAAATTGCCCCATTGTACATATAAAATGAAAATGGTGCTACACATAAAAAGAATAAAAATGTAAATTAGCCATGTTTTATATGACCAAACAATCTATTCAATGATGTCACCTTAAATATTTTGAATTCCGAAATGTCTCATACGAATTGGGACGAGAGAGTATTTGATAACATGATGAATTATCAAATGACATTTGTATATAGGGGTGAACAATAATTCTGAAAACCAAAACAACCGGCCGAACCAAATCGAACCAAACTGAAAAGGTATAAATCATGGTTTTTTGGTCGGTTTTCATATAACTAAAAACCAAACCGTATAATACAATTTGGTTTCAATTTAAAAAAAATAAAAACCGTTAAAACCGGACCAAACCGGATTTTGTGTGTGTGTGTATATATATATATATATATGCACACACATATATACCTACATCTTAATACTTTAAAACATCAGTGTGCTTTTTTCGATCCAACTCAACATGTTTAAACTTTGTATTTGTAATGTATTACTGATCAATTATTAATTTCATATTCCAAAGATTTAGATTTTGTTAATCATTTCATAAACTTGTCTTCAATTTCCAATTAGTTAAGAGAATTTCAAGTATATGTTAGATCACAACTCACCACCGCTAATTCTTTATTCTCTTTCTACTCAGGGGAGGATCACCCTTTAGTAAAGGGGGTCCGCGGACCCCGTTAAAAATAGAAATACTCTATATTTTACCTATAGAAAAATATTTCGGATCCTGTGAAAAAAATTATTACTGTGTTAAATATTTATAGACCCCGCTGGATAATCATTCTGGATCCGCCACTGTTTCTACTTCCTCAACACAAATATTTGAAATATATGAATGCTGATTTGCATGACTTATTTCTTTAATGATGTTGGTGAACCTCATCATGGATATTTTTGATTTGTTCATTTGTAAGGTTTGACATTTTATATCAAAAAATGCATTTATAAACCTTTAGTTTTTTACAAGTTTGTCTTTAATTTGCTTACAATTACATTATGTTGGAAAATAATACTACCTCCGTCCCATAAAAAGTGTCTATTTTTTGAAAATGAATTGTCCCATAAAAAGTGTCTATTTAGAAAATCAACGCATCATTTAATACATCTTTTCCAACCATACCCCTATAATATATTTAATTCTTCTATACTCTTTTCATATTCCAAAACAAGCAATTATTATGAAATAGGGGCAAATATGTCCATTAGTGTTTAAATCACAGCACATTAATTGTTTTCTTAATCTGTGTGCACCACAAAAAATGAACATTTTTTATGGGACGGAAGTAGTAATATTGAGATAATCAAAATCAGAGCCAGTGTTTTGGAGAAAATAAAATTGCGAATATGTTTTAACTAAATGAAGCCCAAAACTGCATATATAACATGTATTTTTATTTGAAATGTGTGAAATTTAGCTCCCTTCCATTTATCTCTCGCTTACTTATGAAACAGATGCATTTATCTTTCTCCCTTAACCCTACTCAAAATATTATTTTGTCTAATAGATTTTGAGATTTATGTATGTTATTCAATAATATAACGATTGGTTCATTATTAGTACTTTTTGAAGTTGATGATTCATTGATAAATTAAAATGAGTAACATATGACTCTTTAACTATTTGTTTGTATCAAACTTGTAAATTCAATGGTAGGTGTCGAGTTTGTTATGTTGGATTGGTGTTGAAGGAAGGTTTGCTCCTGAAACTTTAAGATTCGCATAGTAGATGTTAGTTTTTTCAGGAGAGTAGATGTTAGTTAAATATGAAAATTTGTTAAATCATCTCATTGCATTTACTAACAAATACTACTGAATGTATTACATATGTTATTATTTGCTGTTACCAGACAATTTTTGTGATTTATTTTTTTTTGAGGAATTTTTGTGATTTCCTATCAATAATTTTAATTGTTAAAGAAAACCGTAAAAAATCGGAACCAAGCCGAACCAAACCGGACCGAACAAATGGTTTCAGTCTTATAACCGTTTTAGTTTGGTTTCGAAATTTAAAAACCGTATAAAATAGTTCGTTTTAAAAATAAGAAAAATCGGCCGAATCAGACCATGTACTGTAACGCCCCGCTCCCGGATACCGAGCCCTTATCCGGAAGAGAAACGTTCGGCACGTATAGCATTAAATAAATTTAATATTATACGCAAGCCTCTACGTCGTCGTATCGAATAAAAGCAAACGGAAGCCCAAAAGACTCGGGTAAAATCATAAATGCTACTATGAATAGAAAGTAACCATTCTAGAGATGGATAGTTAAATTACAACGACGAAAAACCCAAATACTTGTACAATACGAGATCCTAAAAGTACAAACCAAACTTACAAAGGTCTTAGAAATAGAAGTACAACAAGTCTAAGAAAAAGAATACAACTAGTCTAGTACAACCTTCACAAAGAAAAGGAACTAGCAACTTCGTCAAGACTTCAACGTCTTCAAAAGTCGTCAACTACTCTTGATCAACCTGTTCGTCTTCTCACCCCACAATTCATACAAAATAAAATGCAAAGGAGGTAAGTACAAAGTACTTAGTAAAAGTGAGAAGCTAATGAATAACTAAGTTATACAACCTGTTCGTCTTATTATGATTATTAAATTATCTTTATGAGACCGACTCAATCTAGGGTTCATTTCATGCCCATCGACACGTCATGACTATACGTTTCTAGCTTAGCTTATCTTGGTTACGTCATCACTCAAGGACACTATGCATGGCGTTCATCAGCCTGAAGATATACTTGCTAACTAACAGTGATTAGCACCGATTAGCTCCGGGGTCTCCTCGGTATGCGTATACGTCCGATGAATTTCCTCCACTACCCTTCAGCCTTTTGAGCCAGTAGCGTTGTTCACCTTTTATGAACGTATCACATCGCCGATATGAAATAGTTCCTGACAGAGAATAAGTGACGTTTTAGCTTTTACTACACATATGTAATTATTTACCGTTATTAACTAGCCACCTAAGTGTTTTCAGGTAAGCTCCCTCACATACACTACTCTCTTTCCTAGACCACTAGACACTGACAAGGCCTAGCAAATACATAGACATTGATGAATTCTAGTTTATCAAAGCACAAGTCATTTCATGCTCTTCCGACGGTCCCGAACTTCAACTCCCTTTAAGAGTACGTCCGGTGCCGGAACCAAACGCATCAGAAACTCAATCGAGGCTTGTTCATTTTCATTTAGTATTATTAGATCAAGAAATAACATTTAAACAGGACTCGTAGCTTAAAACAACATTTACCCAAAACTGGGCTGAATGCGTGCGCATTGCACCTGAAAAGCCTAAACATGATTTTCTGCAACTTAACGATTTCTAACCCAAATCAAACATGTTTAACATCAACTATCACAAAGAAACAGCAGTAAAAACCTGATTTAAACATAACTAAACATCACGTAGCATCCAACATTTTAACTACAACATAAAACATGATTCCTTGCTACAACTAACACTCAACATACACATTGTAAAACCATAATTATTCGTTAGGAAGAGCCTCTTACCTTAATTGCAAACAATCTTCAAAGCAAAACTCCAAGTGACTGCTACAACTCTTGATCCTCAAACCCCAAAATCTATGTGATCAACGGAAAACCCTAAAATCCCATTTCCTTGAAAAACCCGAACTGAAAAAGTGAATAAAACTGAAGATTACCTGGATTAACTGCTGTGAAACTATTTTTAGAATAATCTACGCTCCAAGACGATCGTTTCGACTACTCATGGCTGAAAAACAGAGCTACGGATTAAAAGACACGAATTTTTGAAGAATCGAACTCGACGATTACGAAAAACTAGGGCTAAACTGAAAACTTACGGAATAAGGATATTTTATTTTTCAAAGTTGCGTCTCGTCGCGGTGATCATTTTTCTCTCCTGCGGCATCTTGAAACGATGAACGGATTGGCCGCACGGTTGAAGATTATGTTCTCCCTTTTTTTTTTTTTTCGCTTTCTTCCGTGTCTTTCTTCTTCTTCAACGTCGTTCCTCTTTTTTTTTTTTTTCAGAGTTGGCGTGTGTGTTATAAGGAAATAATTGGATATTTATTTTTTTATAGCCATTAATCAAATCCATTAATTAGATGACTAAATCCCTTTTATTTCTTATAATTAATATCCCAAAATCTTTTAATTAAATTAAAAGATAAATAATAATTAGGTCGTAGTAAATACACCCAATTACTATATTACATTTTTATGAAAAGTCGGGGTGTTACCTGTACACCCCTATCTGGATAGAGCCCACCGATGTTCCGTGTTTTAGAAATACATAATTACCATATATTACGTCACATAATGGTTATATGTATAGAATAGAAATACATATGGTGGATACATATCCATTTTTGGACTATAAAATAAATAATATTAGAATGACAATATTTATTTTTTATTATAAACGATTGTACATACGCCAGAGGATAAAAGATGATGGAGGTTGGTTCAAAAGGATAAGGAGACTATGGTGGACATCGTTACATCATTTTCTATCATTTTATATTGAAAATTTTCATATAAAAACCTAGAAAAAGAAAAAAGAAAAGATATGGAGCTGAAGATGTAAGGATAATTTTGGACCCCACGAAAATGGGACCATGAATGGTATTAGGATGTTGGAAGTGGGAACCTCCCCCCTTGGTTCGGAATCTTCGGATATTCTCAACAATATCGGCTCAACAATTTCTTAGGGATGTTTTTAAGAGCATCACATTAAATTTATCATTGTCTTTAATGACATCATATTTCATGTATATTTTTAAACCCTGTTGTGGTATCTTAAATATTTCATCATAAATAAATACTTAGATATTTTAATACGCCTCTCAATGGGATTGCGGTGGAAAAGACTCAACTTGAGCAGAAAACGGTTTGGTGAGGTTGAATAGATAAGACAAAATCAATTAGATCACCTTTGTTTTTCTTGCCATCTAGTATATATGCGTGGTCTTTTTGTGAGGTTTCAAATTAATTGTTGGCATTAAAAAATAGTTAATGCATGTTTAATTAATTAGATTTATCATGTAAAAAGTTGACAATTACTTTAAACATAGGTTTTTTTTAAGTGTGCTAAAGAATTATAACCAATATATGGAATTGCACCATTAATTAATGTACAATTAGGGTTTACGTGTAATTGGGCATATTTGACATGTTTTATTGGATTGTGTAAGACTAATTGGATCATATTTTTGATTAACCTCGTCTCAAGATATTATAAACCTTTAAATACTTTATTATGTATCTTCTTATTCATTATTAGTTAGTCAACATTTAGAAACCTATTTTGGTCCACGATCACCCTTTTTGTTTGGCCTATCAATTATGGTTTCAGTTGATATACGTTAAATTATAGTCTTAGTACGTAGGATCGATTTGGATTCGATGAACGTTATACAACGATTGACCCAGTCATTCTTTCTACCACTGGCGAATCTATGTAGGTTGGGGTGTGATCACGTGACCTCGTTGAGATCCGAGAATCGTTTTTAGTATAAAAACGATGTAATTTTGTTGTTTAAAATATCATTTTGTGGTTTAAAAATATTGTTTTAGACTCCGGTGATCCAATTTGAATAAATTTTTGTACGAAAAAATTATAATTTTAGGCTGATGATCCAAATTTAAATCTTTGAATAAATTTTTATATGTTATAGCAAAACACAACTTATTTTTTGAGGATAATTTAAAGAAACATGATTATATGGCAAAACAACCGTTCAACCTCATCTGGTGTGGTTTAAATCAGATCCTAAATTTTATTTATAATTTTATTGTGTTTTGTCGTTCTCTCTTTTTTTAAATTATTGTCGTCTTTTTTTAAAGTTTATATAAAAAATCTTGTATGATATCATCGTAATCAAGGATTGAAGTGTATAAATTATTATAATCATATACATACCGACCTCCTTTTTTACCATTTCGTCTTTAAGATGGTTTTGGGTCGTTACAAATCAATCGATATAATTTTCTCATGTAGTTATCATTTTCCTATTACAATTGGGTAATACGAAAGTTAAATTTCTACTAATAAAAAAAAAAGATTCCATTTAAGCCACGCAAGTGTGTTTTTTTTTTTTTTTTTTTTTTTGGGTGGGGGGTGGGGGGGGGTGGGGGTGGGGTGGAGGGGGTTGGAATGCCACCTAAGGAGTTTATGAGCTACATACTCATCATCAATAAATACGTGTGAGATTCCCCCTTGTATTGGCTTGAAGAAGGCAGAACATAGCATCTTCAAAATCTTCTATATGCTCCTCCTCTTCTTCTTCTCCTCCTACTCTCTCTGGCATATGCAAAAGCATTTGAACACATATATATCTTACATAATATATATATATATATAATAATATGACAGGCCCAATTGATCTTTCCCAAAAAACATCTCCTCCCACATCAACAACCATCAAGCTCCTCTGCAGCTATGGTGGCAAAATAGTCCCACGTCACCCTGATGGTAAACTCCGCTATAACGGCGGCCATACCCGTGTTCTTGCCGTCGACCGCTCTGTTTCCTTAGCCGGTAATTCTCTATTCCCTCTTGTAAAGATCTTTGTTTTTCTTTTCTTTTCATTGTCTCTTGTGTATAATTAATAGGATTATTATTTGCATCCCACACCAAAAAGCATAGAATCGACCTTCAAAAAGTGAATTCTTGAATCAAGAATCGACTTTCTGAAGGTCGTTCTGGCGATAGAATCGCGGGTTTTCGAGTGTTAGCTGATAAAAAGAGTGTTTATGGTTGTGACAGAGCTATTGGTGAAGTTAGGGGAGATGAGTGGGACATCAACAGTTAGTTTGAGATGCCAGTTGCCAAATGAAGACATGGATGATGCACTTGTATCTATCACCACAGATGAGGATCTAGCCAATCTAATTGAGGAATATGATCATCATCATCATCAAAACAACAAACTGATTCATCAAATTCCTCATCCCTCAAGATCAGAGCTTTCCTTTCTCCACCAAAATCCATCAAAAAGGTCTCTCCAACTCCTTCCATGGCAGCAGACTTCTCCCCCAGCAATCATGCTATTAAATTACCTCAAAAATCGACAATTCACCCATGCTTCCAAGTGAACAACACACTGGCCATGGGTTCTCGTGTATGTTATGATAAAGCATTGGTAAAGCTTTCTAGGTATGCTTACCATGGCCCTGCTGCAGCATATCCTGGCCATGTCTACATGATTCACCATAGAAATCAATGGCAATAACAGCAGGGAAGAAATGACCAAACACACAAGCTTATTTATTATACACTCCAGTATATGTATGATTGTATATATATAGAGGGGAAAAGTTTATTAAACCATGACGAAACATTGGCATGAAAATATCATTTTTTTTTTTCGATGGAACAGTGTATCATTACATTACAGGGATATCTTTTTTTACCCTTGATCTTTGGGACCCCGATCCCCGAACAGTGTCCGATCATTACATTAACATCGAAACGGGTCGCTTCGATCTTTTTTGATTTGTACATCATGTACCGGCGGAGATTTTTTCCTGATCTTTGAATGAAAGTGATTAATGGGAAAAGCTGCTATGTCTGTCTTTGCTATATTCATAATCGTCTTCATCTGCAAATGTCATCAATAGAGTAAAAAAAACAAAGAAACATAAAAACAAAAAAAAGTGAGCAAAGCTTTTGCCTTAATAAGAAGTAGAAACATTAAAAAGGAAATTTATGCCTAGATAACGTCTTAGGATATAATAATTTTACGGTGATCCAGAACCAAATTATTGGATCATCATGTCATCAGTTTAAAAAAATATAATTGAATGTTTGTTTCAATATATAGGATCCACCATAAATCTCTTAAATCCTGTTGGTTAGGCACACCAGTGTCAGTTTTGGTGACTTGATCTCTAAACTGATGAATAAACTGGTGGAACTAATCTGAAACTGAGACTGAGAGTGATGGTCAGTTCAGTAAGGGTATTCAGTTCTGTGAAAGTCAATTTTGGTGAAGTGCAAACTGAGTTTCTTCTGAAGTCAGCTTTCATTTTTGTCAACGGAGGTTTTGCTGAGTACATCTGAGCTCTATATCTGAGCAGATGATTACAAGTCTGGAATGGTCAGTTTTTGAGCTGAGTTTTCATCCGGTGGATAACAGCTGGAGTTGGAGTCTACATCTGGGTATTTATGACAATCCTGACACAGATCTTATGGCGGTTAGGGTTACGGAATTGTGCCTATAAATACCAATGTTGTAATCAATGCAGTGTGTGTCTTTCACAAGTGTGTGAAAATCCTTGTAACTTTGTGCATGATAAAATATCTCCTTTTCTGTCCGTGGAGTAGTCGGCACAACGCCGGAAACCACGTTAAATCACCGTGTTCTCTTTGTTTCTGTGTTTTATCAATTTCCGCCATAATTTATGTTTGCATTACTACTGTTTTAATCTTTCTTAAACTGCAAGTTTCTCATCTGTGTTTTAACAAACTGGTATCAAAGCGAGGTTCGGAGATCCAAAGAAGTTGCAGGTTGAACAGAGTTGATCTTCACCAAGACCGGTGACCGGTGCTAGAATTTTGTGATCAAAGATTTGTTCTTTAGTAAGAAGGATGTCAGCAATGAACGTGAAGATGGATAAATTTTCAGGGAGGAACAATTTTAGTTTGTGGCAAATCATGATGCGTGCCTTGTTAAAACAACAAGGATTGTGGACTCCTTTATCTGATAAAGGGGATTCCAGTGCAGCAGATTATGCCAGTCTAGAGGAGAAAACACATTCAACCATCATGTTGTGCTTGTCTGATGATGTTATCACAAAAGTTGCTGAGGAAGATGTCACGGATTTTTGCAATGAAAATAAACAAGTAATAAATTTATAAATCCGGTATACCCCAAGTGTAGGGATCGTAGTACAGCGATTAATACCGGAGTCGATCACAGGGAATCGGGGTATCTAGTTCATTAATTTTCCTAAGATTGATACCAATTATTATTAAACCTAATATAATAGAACGAACAGATAAACTGGACAGAGGATTGTCAGTCCAAAGCCAAGAAGGATAAAAGCGAAAACGAAATCTAAACTATTAAACTATAATAAACAGTAAACAAGAAGATGATCATGGTGATTAAACAATGAACAAACAATAATCCACCGATCCCGCAACCCTCTATTTCCTCTCTAAAGTTATCTTGTGATGATTTAATTAAAGATGTGCTTCACCTATCAAAGGTATGAATTTCTACTCTCGTAGATAATTCGCCTATCAATCTCTCATCTCTCGATATATAAGATTGACGCTATCAAAACAAGGTGTAAGATCTCTCAATCTAGCAACCTAGATATCTAAACTATCAACTCTCGTTATGTCAAGGTTAAAAATCTAATCTTTCCTATGGTGATCTAAGGTTTACACCGACTCTCGTCATACGGTAAACATCAAATAGCAATACATCTCTCGATATCGATTGCATAACAAATAAGCATAGAAAAGATACAACTTTAATCAAATTCACAAAACAAATCTAGATTGAAAATAAAGAACCTGCTGAAACGGATTCACATGGTTTGAACAATTGCTCAGCCTCCAAGCATTCAGCACAACAAAAGCAAAACGAAAAAGAAACGAAGAAAAACAACAAGAAAAATCGCAACCCCAGCCTCCCCTAAGGGGGGTGGGGCCGCCTAGGGTTTTCTCCTAATGATTGTGTATCAATAGGTCTCAATAATGTATCATTAGGGTTGAAATCCGCGCTGCTATTTATAGAAAAGTAAGTCGGTTTTCAGCATGTCGGCCGTTGGACGCCCGTCGAGATGCCTTGGACTCGCTTCAGACGCCCGTCCACTCAGCATCCAAACTCTCTGAATCAACTTTCTTCTCCTGGACGCCAGTTTGATTTAATGGACGCCCGTCCATAGTGGACGGGACATGGACGCCAGTTCAGCTGGATCAATAACTTGATTTCTTCATCTTTATCCTTTATCAAATTCCAACTTTATCTCTTCTCCTCTTCATTAATCCGATTGTTAACCTCTTTTAATCCTTTTCTTGGTCGAAATTGTGTATCTACAATACATCAAACACATTGCAAAATGTAGTATCTTCCAAATCAATATAAAACCATCAATTTTACACATAAATCATACAATTTCGCAACTAACCCATTAAAAACATCACTTGCTCAATACTTTAATATAAAGCTCGATTTCTACGAAAAACATCTAGATATGGGGAAATTGATATAAAATATATCCTTATAAAACGTATCCGTTTCTCAAATCAATTCCTTAGTGAATTCAATTATCGATCTCTCCTCTTCCGAATGTTACCAATATTCCATACAAAACGAAGGTGTAGATTCAAGTTAACTCTCGTGGTTTAAACTTGAAAGCACGAATTAACGATTAAAGTATATGACTAGCCTAACAACGATTCTCATCGCGTTAGTCATTGACCAACAAGTACAAAATAAATTAAAGATGAAAATAAACTAGAGATTGAATAAATTAAAAAGAGATTAAACTCACATAGTTCATACAAGGGTTGATCTATTCGAGAAAAAGACATCCTAATCTAACCCGAGGATGCTCGGGTGATGAGAGTGCGGCTCGGAGGTGTGTAAGAGATCATCTTGATCGGAGTAATGATGAGTTTGTTGGGGAAACACAATATTACTTGATCTCGGAGAAAAAAAATCATAACTGAGTTGTAGACCTCCGATTGACGTGATTCAAAATGATTTGGAAAGCTCATTTCAGTATCTACAACTTTCATCAAGACCTCGTCCCCTGAAAATGCCTCTAAGTCGGGTCAAATTTCCATCGAAAACAGGTTACGGTAGAAGTGCGTTGGAAAATATTGATCCGTTGATCTCGTAATCTCGTGGCATCTTCTTCTCTTCCTCAAAAATCCATCATCACAAACTGGATTTCTTTCCTTAATCTTCCAATCTTCCATAAATCTCTTTAGCTCTTTCCAACTTCGAATTTAGCTCTCTAAAATCATCTTTTCCATCATCAATGAGTATCTACAAGAGGATCAAACATACCAAAGCGTAACATAATTCCAAAATAATTCATAGTTTGGAAGTTTTGCAATTTAACTCTTAAAAACATCATTTACTCAATATTTCAATATAACGCTCGATCTATGGAAAACACTTTATATGGAGAATGTAGCTTATGTTAAAAATCATACAATTTGCCCTAAAGCTTATAAGAACTTTATAATAGTTTGGAAGGATATAGTGGCTTTGGAGAATGTAGCTTTGCATGCCAGGGAGCTTAGACATAAGGCAGCTGGGGCAGACAATCAGGCTGTTGGACTAGTAGTCAGTAGCAGCAGTGGAAAAGATCATGGTCAATCTAGGAAGAAAAATTCCAATAAGACAAGGTCCAAAGACCCTAAATCCACAGATGTTTGAAATTATTGTAAGGAGCAAGGGCATTGGAAGTCCAATTGTCCAAAGAGGAAGAAACATCAGGAGAACAGTTCTGGCACAACTGTTGTGGCAACTGAGCATGAATCAGATGAGGATATGGTTTTAGTGGCAGGAGAGTCAACACATCAAACTGGTGTGTGAATTCTGGACTCTGGGGCATCCTTTTATATTTGCCCTCACAGAGAGTGGTTCTCAATTTATCAGCAGATAGATGTGGATCATATATCTATGGCAAACAACAAGGTGTGCAAGGTAGTTGGGATTGACTCAGTTCAGTTGAGGAGAGAGGATGGAAGATTCTGCAAACTGAGTGAAGTTAGACATGTTCCACAAATGACCAAGAACTTGGTATCTCTCAGTTCTTTAAACAGTAAGGGATTCATTTTCAAGGGTGAAAGTGGAGTGCTGAGTGTCTATAAAAACTCATTTTTGGTTCTCAAGGGAGTCAAGAAAGGGACTCTGTATATACTACAAGGGTCAGTTGTTGTTGCTTCTACTGCTGTGTTGATGAGAGTCAACTTCACTATGCTTCGATGCATGTTTTAGCCCCCTGTTTACGACACTTTTGGCTTATATTGGGTAGTTTTAGACCATTTATAGGGCAAAATGCATTGCACACTCACTTTGAGGCAAACCGTCAAAATATATGAAAAACCTCACCATTTTACGGTATTTTGACCCTTTTCGAGCCCTAGTTATCTTGCGTAGTTATGCTTGGTATGTGTTTGAATGTTGTGATGCAGGATCTAGGTGAGTTATGAGCCCGGAATACAAGCCATGAGACTTAGAGTGGCATAACCGAAGCCCAGGGATGGAAACGGATCAAAAGTGGTTGGTGCTTTCACCATATGTTCATTGAATCTGTGATTGGATCCCAGATACAAGCATTTTCTGGACTTGTGGTCTTCATGAAAGTTGTAGACAATTTAATGAGCTTTCCAATGCAACTTGAATCACTCAAATAGGAGTTCTACACACAAACATATTGCCAGATTACTGAAGTTGTATCAGTGTTGAAAGTTCAGGCTCCAGTGCAAGCGCACCAGATGTCGAGTGCACACCAGAGAAGCAAAAGGGCCAGTTTTGATACAGAGCCTCCAGTGCAAGCACACCGGATGTAGTGCGTGCACACCAGAGGGGCAGAATGTCCAGTTTTTGATTCAGAGAGCTAGTGCAAGCGCACCAACCTCTGTGCGTGCGCACCGGGTCGATTTTCTGCACTTTTTGGCACATATATATACATTTTTACACATAATTTTCAGGATTCTTCACCCTCCCAAGAACCCTAACTATTAGGATAGCTCGAAATTCTTCCCTTTTGGCTCCTTAGACTCACTTCTACTTCAAATTTACTTAGTTTAATGATAATCTAGCTTAGTTTTAGTTGAAGAATCTTGGATTTTGCATAGTTTTTGGTTCATCTTCTTCTTCCCAAGTGACATGGGTGTGGAAGGAGCTTGATGTAAACTCGAATTTCTACGTTTTCGGTAATCAATTTCACTTCTTCTCTTGTTTTATGGAGTTAATTTCATGTTTCATTCTTGCTTTCGTATTTATAGTATGTAGCTAAATTATATCATAGCCAAACCATGTGAAGGTTGAAGAAATCTCCCTCTAGTTGATTATTTGGGAATGGATAGTGTTTAATTGTTGTTATATCGATGAATTCATGTCTTAAAACTTGTTCTTAATGCTTGAATTAGACTGTACACCTAGTTCATGAACACACACACCACTTTTATAAATGTATGTTGCGAAGGGGTGTGAGAAAAGGGGTTTAAGATAGTTATTTACAATTGTCTGAGTTGTTTAGATCGATTGGGTAACGAGGTTTATCGGTGTAAATCGAGCGGCTCTAGCTGAAAGTTCAGGCTCCAGTGTAAGCGCACCAGAGAAGCAAAAGGGCCAGTTTTGATACAGAGCCTCAAGTGCAAGTGCACCAGATGTAGTGCGTGCGCACTAGAGGGGCAGAATGTCCAGTTTTTGATTCAGAGAGCTAATGCAAGCGCACCAACCTCTGTGCGTACGCACCAGGTCAATTTTCTGCACTTTTTGGCACCTATATATACATTTTTACACAGATTTTTCAGGATTCATCACCCTCTCAAGAACCCTAACTATTAGGATAGCTCGGAATTCTTCCCTTTTGGCTCCTTAGACTCACTTCTACTTCAAATTTACTTAGTTTAATGATAATCTAGCTTAGTTTTAGTTGAAGAATCTTGCATTTTGCATAGTTTTTGGTTCATCTTCTTCTACCCAAGTGCCATGGGTGTGGAAGGAGCTGGTAAACTTGAATTTCTACTTTTTCGGTAATCAATTTCACTTCTTCTCTTGTTTTATGGAGTTAATTTCATGTTTCATTCTTGCTTTCGTATTTATAATGTGTAGCTAAACTATATCATAGCCAAACCATGTGAATGTTGAAGAAATCTCCCTCTAGTTGATTAATTGGGAATGGGTAGTGTTTAATTGTTGTTATATCGATGAATTCATGTCTTAAAACTTGTTCTTAATGCTTGAATTAGACTGTACACCTAGTTCATGAACACACACCACTTTTATAAATGTATACTGCGAAGGGGTGTGGGAAAATGGGTTTTAAGATAGTTATTTACAATTGACTGAGTTGTTTAGATAGATTGGGTAACGAGGTTTGTCGGTGTAAATCGAGCGGCTCTAGAGCGTTTATCTTGTTCCGGTCAATTAAATCCTTAAAGACGGACTGTTGAATCGGGCAAAGGGTACTAGGTTGTTGCATGGCATCTAATACTATCTTAGGAGTTTGCACCCATGAATGAATCGATATAAGCATTAGGATGGTTGGTTGATAGTTTCCATTCCCAAATAATCTATTAGAGGGGCGAAATATTCAATTGGATCATGATTTGGCTATGTCTCTTTCTCTCTTTATCTCTAGTTTAAATATCATTTTAGCATAATCAAAACTTGAACGCACTTGATTAACCTAAACTAATTCTGAAAACGACTTTGGTACTCGATTGATTCCTCGAGGGATATGACCTTGCTCTCCACTATAGTGCTTCCGACTCGGTACTCTGCCGGTTAAGGTTGTCATTACTATTTTGGTCATCAAGTTTTCTGGCGCCGTTGCCGGGGATGAGTCCTGTATATGGTTTGCGCCTCTCTGCCGGGTTAAGCTAAGTCTTCTTTCTCTTTATCATTAACCCACTGAGGATAGTGTTGCATTTAAAGTGGGGGTGGTAGGCTTAGCTTTGATATGTGATTCATTGATTTTTTAGCCATTGTGTTATATTCTTATCGTTTGGTCGCTTCTTTAGTAAAAATTGAGCAATTTTTAAAATTTTCCAAGGTTTCAATGTTGCATTCGTATGTTAAGCCCTCATGTTGATAGGATAAACAGTTTAGTAGATGGTTAAATGCATGCTATTTCGCTTACTATCTTATCTTGGAGACGGATTTTCATGCATGTATAGCTTTGATTTCATGAACCATGGTAACTAGTGACCGATTATGGTAGACTTAGGCACAATTCGGGTACCTAGAACTCATATCATTAACTTCGAGGCGAAATAGAAAGGCCAACCCTGGTAGAGTTTGGGATGACGGCTATGGCGTTTCTTTGACCCCACCAGAGCCAAATAGCCATCCCCTGACATATTCCACAGTAACCCCTCTAAGCCTTGGTAGGATGGTTAGACCCCCATCCGACACTTAGCCTTCGTTATTTAGCCCGTAATTACCCGACCCTTGAGCCTTATTTCTGGTCTACATTCTCTTGAACACCCTACGAGTTGAGCTTAATCAATTCATTTTATCACACTTGCTTAGGCAAGTGTGGGGTGGTAGAGTGGTTTGAATTCTTGATAGGAGTTGGTGTGTTTTACGAGCTATGTCACGATTTGGAGGGTAAGAGCTCATTTTTTATATTATATGTATGTGATGGCCTTTGAATCAAGCCAAATAAATGCAATATGTATAGCATTTTCTGTTATGTCTTCCAAAAAAAAGTTATGAAAAGTAAATAAAAAGTTGAGTCAAAGAAAGCCAAGTGTTTTAGGACTCATGTATTGATTTGTTATATGATGTTGGTATTTAGGTGAGTCCTTAGTGTAGAAACATAATTCTTATACATTTTTGCCTCGTTACACTTGAGACATAGTGCGATATGGCGTTTTACTTCGTGAATCATGTTTCTATAGTCTCTTTGAGCTAGAGAAGGGTAGAGCTAGTCACGTTTTGTATTGTTACACCCCATGATTAAGCTTGCTCGTGTTTATCTCTTTGTTGTTTATTCCCCAGAAAATCCCTTCGATACGTATCGGATACGGGATACGCTTGCAGAACGGAGTATCCGTGCATCATAGGTCGCACATCTAACATAGCGGTGCGCATGAGGAGAATGCGGGTAAAAATTTCTCGTTAAATGGGCGTTTCATTGCCTGGACTTTAGTCATATATAGATGGCAATAGGGACGGACCTACACTAATCAATGGGCGTCAATGACTCCACCGAGATCCCTAAGAAACTATAATAATACAATTTAGTTTCGTTGTTAAAAAATAATATAAAAACATTACTAATTTTCCACTAGATCTTCAAATTTGATCCGATCATCCGGTTGAATTTTTGGCAACCACACTTACGGTTCGGGCATAAATTTCCTACTAATGGATCAAGTTGCGGGGTGTCCCGTGGGCCTGGTCTAGCTGTTTCATGGGCAATTCATGACGTGTATTATTTATTTTATCGCATCAAACGAGTCCAAGAAAAAACAAGGAAAAAGACTGATGTAAACTCAAAGAGATATGGTGTGCATTCAAAATTATCAGGAAAGAGATATGGTGTGCATAATTCGAAGAAAAGTAGAAAAAATTGATATGCTTTGTCAATGTTTGCGTGGAATGAGAGGAAATGGAAAAAAAAAAAACTCAAAGGAATCAATTTGTTGAAGATAAAGAAAAAGTAGTTCAATTTTATGATAGGTGATTGTCACGGCTCGTCTTATTTAAGGTCCATTAAGAACGGGGTGTCTTATCACACTTCGACTGAATTTACGTCTGAAAATAATTTTTTTAGTCACGCTAATGTATATTTTAAAGGCTCAATATAAGTTAGAAATCACAATTAAACGGTCAGAAGATTAATTTATCCTTGCCGAATTTGAATCATGATGTTGCATATTTGCCGAATTTGAATCACGATGTTGCATATTTTCTAGACTTACATACTGGCCAGAAAGCACACATTTGATACTTTTGACTGAAATTCGGTCACTAAAGTAATCAATATTCTACCCAAAATTTAGTTGAATCGATTAGCAAAAAAAAAAAAAAAAATGGAAGAGTAAAATTGAAAAATAAATATGATGTGTTAAATTTTTTATAGGCGTGAAAAGACTTTTTTTTTACTTTTATTTTTTTGAGAAGGAAAAGACCTTTTTTTTTCTTTCTTTTCTTAAAGCCCTCCAGTATCCGGATCCCACTGGTCCGACTAATCCGGAGTTTGGCTCGAGTCGTGCCTTCAGAGTCTAACTCTTACTCCGGCCTACGGTCTGGTCAAGAACTCTTTCAACATGACGCCTCAAAATAGAATCGAATCGATACCCTCCATAGGCATTCTCAAATTACCTACCACTTGAGTCAATTTACTTGATTGAAGGAAAAGACTTTTACTTGTACGTAAGAAATTTATCGATGTCTAAGCAAATATTTAAAAAGTAACAACATTTTTACTAAATAAAAATAATATCATAAAAGGTGTATACCTACAAATCTATAAGGATAATGATATGGATTCTGATGTAGGTAATAAATGATTGTATGGTGTATATGGATAAAGATGTTATGCAATGAAATGTTTCTTTTGTTTTTCTTAAAGGTTAATAGGAATAATGATGGGAATGTTGTTGAACAGTATAATGCATAGAGTGACTGTAAAATACTAAAATTGTTGTAACATATTACAAGAAGAACCTAGAAAACAGAAGCAATAATCATAAAATCAAATAAGAATAGAAAGTAAGAAACATATATTTAATGTGGTATCCGGCATTTGCTGACTAATCCACGAACCGAAGAAGGAATATTTATTATGCACAATAAGTTATAATGATACTACTTATTGTTACAACATGATAATATCATCGGACAGTCACAACATGATTGTTGAATGTGCCTTCTCCTCTAGACTGGCTATCTCAACTGAACTCGTATCCCCCGTCTTTGTCAACGTAGCCAATAGCTTTAACAAGCCATGCAACTTGATATGTAATAAACTAAGTTTTTTTTACCTATGAACTTGTCAATTTTCACGTGAATTTTAGAAATCCTTCTCGCCGGAGAACAAGCCTTAATCCAAAACCTAGCATTGATCACAACTTTGGTGCCAATCAATCTTGCTCGAAATAGATCGTGATAATTCCCAAAAACCTTCGCTCTGATGCCAGTTTGTTGTAACAAATTGCAATAAGAACCATAAAACATATCAATAATCGTAAAATCAAACAAGAGCAGAAAGTAAGAAACATATATTTAATATGGTATCCGGCAATGTGCCGACTAATCCACGGACAGAAAGATTAATATTTATTATGCACAAAAAGTTACAAATGTACTACTGATTTTGCAATAACGGTTGGTATTTATAGTCTTGGGAACCTAACCCTAGCCTCCATAATGTCCAACTGAGTATTTTCCTAAAATACCCTAAAATACCCCCGTATGTAGTTTTCACATAAAACAAACAAAGAACTACCAGTTGTAAGCAGGTTGAGACTCAAAACTGATTCAGACGTGAACACATAGGATTCAAATGTGATCACCAAAACTCAGCTGAGAACTTCTCAGCTGAACATATCGGACTTGAATACCTCAGCTGAATATATATCAATTCAGCCGAGTCTTCCAGATTCAGCTTTGACTGACAGATTTAGATTCAAACACAAAGATCAACTCACCTGACTAACACTAATGATATGTATTACCTTGCAGTGCTATGGATTAAGAAATAGAGACTCTTGTGTGAATGCTCTTACACATACTAAGAATGAGTACGACATATACCGCTACAATGCATGTGGAACTGTGTGATGAAATATATAAAATATAAATTATCTACCTCTCATCAGTTTAAGTTTTGGAAAAGATATCAGAGAACGAGGTCCCGAGTTCAAATCTCGACCTGACTTAATATTCAATAAAATTAGAAAATTGTGTCTTGAAAAAATATAACAGAAAATTGATGAACTTTGCTTTAAAAAATATTGATGGACATTTTTAAACATGAGAGAAACTATGCTTTCAGTGAGATATTGGTCATTCTCGAAGATATATTGTCGTTCCCGATGAAAGTCGCGAGGACGGATGAAAATGTTGTTGAGATAAATTTTTTTTTCTCGATGATTTATTCATTGCTTTCAATGATATTACGATGATATTTCTCTCTAGTTCGGGATTATGTGGCGATTTCATCGGGACCGTTGACTAGGGCTTCAAAGTATCTCCTATCATAGGAAGACCTAGGTACCTCCTATCCGAGATCCTGCGTCCACCATTGCCTCATATAACATTACTTTATACCCCAAAAAGTCATGTCTCCACATTTTTTACTATTTGTTATTCTCCTATATGTGGTTCTAGAGCTAACTTGAAAAAAAGATAAACATATTTTACCAAATGACATAAATATAACTTTCGTTCAGGGTCGGCCCTATGCTAAAGGGGCCTAAGGACGATTGGTCGGACAAGGCCCTTTGTCTTGGTTGATCAGGCTGGTCTGGTTGGTCGATCATATGATATCATTTATTATATATAAATATATAATAATAATAATAATAATAATAATAAATAAATAAATAAATAAATAAATAAGTCATAAATCCATATTTTTTTCACTAGTGAGATGCCACATCTTTTTACACTTTTTATATATACTTATGATTTCCAATTCAATTACGTGTGAATAATTATGACCACGAAGTTGATAGTGTCACAAAATTGTTATTTAATATAAATATCGAGAAATTATCTGTGTTTGTACTAGTATTATTTATAGTTTTTCTAATAAATATTTATTATTGGTATTTCGGAAATAGGTTATCATCGTTGAACATGAACATAAATTATAAGAGTGTCTCATGATATCTACAGCTTTAAGCGAAAATCGATTTATAATATTTCTTTTTACAAAATTACCGAAGGGGCGGCGGAGGGGTGTGTGGTGGATTTTGTAAATGAAACAAAAAAGACAAGAAATAAAAATCCGGTTAGTCGCTCCAAGTGCAAAGCTTGTAGTAAAGCGGTTATTCCGGGTCGATCCCACGAGGAACGTGAGGTTGAATGTGTTTTTAAGTTTAAGCTAAAAGTGTCACGAATTAACAATTTAAGGTTTATCAAAAAATGGAGAGAAAGGCAGACGAACAAGGATCCACAATTCAAGAAAGCAATAAAGGCTTCTAATTTCCTACGCATGCAAATCAACTAAAGGCCAAGATTAACCTATACCCAATGCAAATTACTAATTTCTTAGATAATTTGTTTATCAACTTTTATCAAAGATCGATTCTTCAAGCACGATAGGCATAAATTCTTTCGAATCTATTATCTAGGTTAACAATTTGATAACTTTCGTTCTTAGACAAATTGATTAAACCGAATACTATTGCGGTGATCTAGAGTTCATTCAACTATCATCAAACGAATATCACAAGCTTTATCTATCGATATCAAGCACAAAATAAACGCAATAGAAATCGAACCTTTTGTTGATTGCAAACGCGAAACAATAAGAAAACCCAAAACACCTCTTGAATTGCTTCACCCGTTCGTCCAACCCAAGAGTTTAGCTACTCATAATAATCTCGAAATCAAAAAGTTGTTTTGATTGCATAAAAACCAAAAAGAAAGAACAAACTGCTGCTGTTTCCAATGTAAAATTTGACTGTATGAATGTGTCTCTCTGTGTTACGGCTAGGTTTTACAATCAGACTATTTATAGAAAACAGGAAAATTAGGGTTGGGGCGCGGCCGCTACGGTAGGGTTTTAAGTCGGTTTTGCCCAAGTCGGTCGGCGGACGCCCGTCGGGTCTTTATGGACGCTCGTCCACTCTTCATACAAACTTCGAATCGGGCCGAGTCATGATCAGACGCCCGTCTGGTCAGCGTCCACCCTGCGTCCAAACTTCTTGAATGTAAAATATCCTCCTGGACGCCCGTTCAGATTTCCAGACGCTCGTCTACCATGGACGCTCGTCCAATATTCTGGACGCCAGTTCAGCTGTTCAGAATGCGATTTTCTCATCTTTTTGTGATCATCATTTAAGCATCAACACGTACCTATAACACATTAAAACATCGCAAAACGTAATATCATCCAAATAATCATAAAATCAAGATTAAAACACCAAAATAAACCAATTTTGCGAGTAACTCATTAAAAACCTCACTTGCTCAATAAATCCATTTAAACGCTCATTTTCTATGCAAATTATCCAGATGTGGGGGAAATTGACATAAAATATATACTTATAAAACGTATAAAATCACCCTCAACAGGGTGAAGGGGCCCTTAGGCACCTGAGGGCCTAAAACCCAAGCCTAGGGTGCCTTATTGAAGGGCCGGCCCTAGACAATCTAGTCTAGTTGGAGTGTGGGTTCGAATCACGTCGGGAGTCACCTCTATTAGCAAAAAGGTGTAAAGACACTCTGAGTATAATAAAATACTTTCTCCGTTTTGAAATAACTGAAGGCAGTTGTCAAAAACACGCATATTAAGGATGCGAGTTAATACTTTAATTTGAATGCCAAAATGACTAAAAGAACCTTAGTCTATAATTAATACAATGTGATATTTATTCTCTCACTCCTTAATAAATAAGGGTAGATATAGGAAAAACACAATAAATATTGCATTGAAAATGTAACCGACTCAGTTATTTTGAAACAAATTTTTTTAACAACTGTCTCAATTATTTCGAAACGGAAGGAGTAATGAGATACATCTCTCGATAGAAATCATTCACTAATCTTAAAAGAAGCGGTGGTGGGGCCTTTTGGTTCAATCCTTTTTTCAAGGTAAATGATATATGCATTACATATTTGTGTAGTGTCATTTTTAATACATGTTTTTTTCTTTCTAATTAATTAAAATGATGAATCATTTATTGTGATGTGTCCCCAACAAAATCAATGATGATGATAATGTTGTGGATGTATCGTGTATCACACTTTTAATGAGATCATTCATGGCGAAAGTCGATTTCTACATGGCAAACATTATCCTAAAGAATGAATTCCAAAGAGTGCCACGTATAAAAAGTATATTACATACTATATGGATCTCATGCTATCGTATTATAATGATTCCATTTTCATAAAAACATTATTAATACGTATCATTTTTTCATCGAAACGAAATTAGATTATTTAGAGGATAAATACATATCATATTTTTTCACCTATACGAAATTAACTTATTTAGATGGCAATTACCCCCATATGTATACGGTGAGACTTGAACCCGTGACCTTGGTCACGGGGTCTCAGTTTAACTATTGAGGTGAACCTCGTTGGTTTAATGCATATCACTTATGTTATAAGATTTCATGTAAAGTCCAAGATCTGTATAGTAATGTCCTGCGTTCATCCTTATATAAGTGTGAAATAGAAAACTTGTCAATTCGGATTAGCTTTTTTAGACCAAGCGAGAACGACGGTATAAGCAGTTGACCGGATCATTTATGACTCATTAGTGCAACCAGACCGGGGTCTGAGTGCGTTATAGAATGGTATTCAGAGCCGACTATCGACAGACTTAAATGCCACACTGTGAGAGACGGTGGGGGCACCTCTAGACTCCTCTGGTAGAGACGAAACTGAGACAAGTCTTGGCCAAGTCTTGGCGAGCACGCTAGCCCCTTATAAAGGGGGAGAATGTAAAGTTCCACATTTGTAAAGTAATGTTATGTTCACTCTTATATAAGTGTGAGACACAGATGTTTTGTCAGTTCGGGTTAGCCCTTTTACACCAAACGAGAACGACGGTCTAAACAGTTGACCGAATCATTTATGATTCATTTAACGCTACCAGACCCGAGATCCGGAGACCTTACATTTTATAAACAAGGTATTATACTGATTCCATTTTCATTAAAACATAATTAATACACATCACTTACATATTGCAACAAGAGAACTGAACCATATGCCATTGCTTCTTTTTTTTAACAATTTTACAAGGCCCTATTCTACTTGGAATACAACACAAGGTTCCTCGGAGACTCCTTTTACTCCCAACCTCTCGAATATGTTGCTTTATGATTAACATATAAACTACAATGATAAATAATGCAGATTGAATGATAATTCTAAACATTGCAAAGATATATATATATATATATATATAGAAGTAGCTAAAGAGAGGCAAAATATATTTTAACCATTTAGAAAACAGAAAACTTTTTAGGTGGTATATTCACATGTTAATAAACAATGTAATGTGCGAGCGTATTTTGCATATCCGCATCATGTGGATTTACCACCCAAAAACTTCAAAATTTCTGCCCATTCCTTTCAATACTTGTGCTTTTGTTGACAGGCCACAACTTACTGAACATACTTTTGGGTCGATGAGGAATCAGGCAGAATGATTTAGCCCTTGAGGATTTCTCTACTTCATCCAAGTACTTTTCATCAATGCCATCATCATCATCTTCTGCAGCCAATTTCATTTTCAATGTGTTAGCCATAGATTTCGATGATTTGAGCCCAGAAACGCTCCATTGATCATCAGCACGTGTCGTCATTCTTCTGTTACTAAAAGATGATGCTGCTGCTTGTGATGATGATGAATGATGATCATCTTGTGTTGCTAGCATTGCCTTGATGTTGCTAGGCAACTCGGGCACTTGGCTACCCGACATGGCTGATCGTGATTGCTCGAAGAACAGAACTTGTACTAATACCCTCAATGGAAGAAACTCATTTTGAGCTGCATGTATACAAGCTTGCATTGAGAGCTTTCTGCAGTCTAGAATTCTGCACAGACGCTTCCTTTCGGTTTTGTTCAGTTCTGGATGGACCTGCGTATTTTTGTTCACAGATTTTAGAGTTTTCAAGTTACAAATGATTCGAATAAGGTGAATACTATGTCTAAATGAACAAGTTTAGAAATCAAGAACTAGCAATGAAAGGCTTTTCATTTACTATTAACTTAACATATTATAAGAAATGACTATATGTACCTTGAGATAAATGTCAATAGCTTTGTAAAGATCATCATGATCGACCCTCGAAAACTCTGGAATAGATTCTACAAGAGACAAGAATTTAGACAAAGGTAAATCCACATCCTTTGCTATCTCCTGCAGATATCCGTCGACGATTTTAGCAACTTTGAGTTTTGAACTATGTGAGGCTGAGGATGATCTTCTGCTCTCTTGAAACTCGAAATCAATGTTCTCTACAGACCGTGACCTTCTCCGTTGCAAACCGCCTTTTGATCTTGGAGGACTTGTTGGAGGGCTCTGCCCTTGCAACATGAACTGTTCTAATATGGTAATAACAACATCAACATCATACATCGTGTTCTTTGAAGACGATGATGATGATGAGGGTATTAATAGATCATTAACTGTAGCCTCCTCTAACTGAATTCCCATTTTTCTTGCTAATTCAACTTTAGATGATGATGAGGCTTTAACAATGTCGGCTGCCTTAAGTAATTTCGACAAAAAACCACACGAAACAGCACCTTTTTCAGCAGGTAACAGGCTTACAATTGATTCCAAAAGCAGTCTATGCTTTGAAGTAATTCCCTTAACTGATTCTGTATCAGATTCAGATACAATCTGACCATCAACAATCATGCATCTAGAAATGTTAAGTAGCCACCTTGCGGCGTAGACTCTCAATGCGTCGCCTATTAAAGAAGATGGCACCTTCCCTCCAGATTTGATTGCTATCATTGTTCTCCAATACAGGTCTATGCTCAATTCAGCTATGTCTTCACCCCACCAGGCTTTCGCCGTTGGTTTATTATGCCTTTGGCTCTCAGATCCATTACATGATAAATCGTCCCTTCCTCTTCTTGAATAGCTGTGTGACAAACACACTTTCGAAGGGTTGGCGTGCACTTTAGAAGCAATAGATTCAATGCATCTGCTAGTAATCCCAAGTTCTTCTGACCACATAGCAAAAGGTTTTGTGTTCTGCAATGTCAAGATTGAGTCTTTCCAACCTTGAAGTATGCAAGAATTGAAGAAAACTTCAATCTTGTATATTAGGTTGCCCTTCTCAACATCTTCTGTCATTTGTAGATATTCTGCTGCACAACGAGTTGCTACGATGTTGTAAGCGCTAAGGGTAATGGTAATACCATAACAAAACTTAGCACATGTTTCAAACGCCTCGATTCCACCGGGAAAATCCGGTAATTGGATTATTTGGTGCTGTAAAGACTCAAGATTTTCTGCACACAACTTTTGCAGGCGTAGACACTTGGACAACAGTGGAAACTGCAGAGTAAACAAAAACTCAAATTCATCAAATCCACAAAACAAGACAACATATGGTCATGAGACAGAGTAGGGGACAGAGATCCCAAACAGGTTTAGTTGGTGGTCTAGTTGAGTGTGTGTGTGTGTGTTGTGGGGGGGGGGGGGGTACCTTGTGAAGCAGAAATCTTGTTCCCTTCACCTGGACAATAAGATCACTAGAGACCTCTGAGGAGACTGACCTGCATCAAGTAAAAATTAAAGAAGCCCTTTAATTCTTGCCTTTGCTATGCAAATCCCAAAAATACTTGACATAAAAATTATATACTAAAAGTTAAAAAAAATATGCAAATGCCCACAAAGTTAAAAAAAAGATGAAAACTTCACCTGATGGTCTCAGTTGTAAAGAAATTGTCAGGCCGAGATCCTAGCTTCATAAACTTCATCTCTGAAACTTTTTGCTTTTTATTTTGTGGGGCAAGACTATATCTATTTATTAACAGAGATTAAGCAATTCTATGATAGATTTAGACAAAACCAACTTCACAGTAGCTGAAATCCAGACCATTCAGGGCCCCCAACTTATTATGGACCTTTCTTCTTCAAGCCGCATGCAATACATACATAATTGTCGTTTTGTTGAAGATTGATTATTACCATTATAACAAATCATAATCCCATTTTCCACTTGCAATTCCACTGTATTTGCAAACCAATACTTAAAACTGTTGCCAGAAATTAAGATATCTCAAAAGCAAGAATCCAGCAACCACATATTATAAAAAAAAAAGCTCAACTTCTTGCTGCGATATAAATGATAGAACCAAGAAATTGAAAGGTTGTAAATTTATGTCGTTTCCTTCAAATCCAGTATTGGAAGTTGTACATGAAATTAGAAAGCATAGAAAGAAGGCATCCCATAAAGATTTAGATCAAACTTTTAAGAGTGGAAAGCAAATTCTAAAGAAAGGATTTTTTTTTTTTTCATTAAAGAAGAAAAAGCAACAAAGCTACTTCAACACTTGAATTAAAGTGTTACTGAATATAGAAATGAGAGACGGACCACATTAGTATTAAAATAAAATAAAAAGACAGGGCTAGAACCTGAAATTTTAAGGTTTTCGGTTGGCGCAAAAGAGAATCCAATCATTCCCCTTAGGCTTAGGGATCGCCATATATGTATGTGTATGTTCTTGCAACGTACTGTAACTTGTTGTAATTAAGTCGGTTGAAAGTTGAAATGGATTCGTCTTTAAGTTTGGTTAGGTAGTCAATGTATGCCAGCGTGCAATCAGCAATGAGAGAAAAGGCGAAACCCACCACCTTCTTATCCTGCGCCCACTAGGGTCCTCCTTTCTCATCATTATTATTCCAACTAATTTTTATTACTACTATCGCCATTCACTATCAACAGTTGATGTATTATCTCAACATTATACCATTACTTTTATTGTATATCAGTCATCGTACACGTAGCAGTCATCGGATATTGAACAGAGTATTGAAAGTCACCTCAACAAATAGGTCAACATGAACACAACTCAATATAGACCTCAGTGAGATTAATCTGAACACATCGCATGTTGCTCCTTTAATGATAAACCAACATGACGTGGGTCGTCCTATATCCCTCCTAGCCGGCATGACGTAATACGTCTACGGTTCCATGTTGTTGACGTCGTACAGGTCACCTTGGTCACTTATATGACGTCGGTCGTCTCCGATTCCAGATAACGGCTACTCTCCATTAAATGGACGCCTCAAAATTACGCAGATATTACACCACGATTGTAACTGTTTCAATAATGGCTATGTTATTGTCACTCTCATTATGACATGATCTATAACTGCTCCATGATCTCCGCTCCCACCATCAAAACGTGCGGTAATGCATTTACCTGTGATGGATCTCTATATAAAGAGACCATCATTCACATTCTTAGGTATACGCACACCCCACTCGAAATTATAGTCATTTATAAATTTCTTCACATCAATATTGACTGGAGTGTCGGAGTGGCCGCCAGAGACCAACTTTGGACCCTTTACTTTGTTGTTTTACAGACCTAAATTCAAAAGATACTTAGATCATCCTTACGAAGTATTCAACATCGTCAAATGGCGCCATTGGTCCATGTACAAACGATCGAAGGCTCTCGCATTACCGGCATTACATTGGAGTTATTAAACCATAAGATATTCAACATCGTCAAATGGCGCCATTGGTCCTATGTACAAACGATCGAAGGCTCTGCATGTGCAGTACATAGAGGGAGGAGAAAACCAAACTGCGCCTAGGCCAATTCAAATCGAGAACGATATACGGAAGGCCAACACTATCTTTATGATAACAAATGGATATATTATCATTTGTCCAAGCTGAAAAAGCAAGAAAAATTTCTCTAATCCTCATCGAGCAGGGAAAAAAGCAAAACTTATGGTGAAGTCACATTTGGCCAAGAGGATACGATTCCCCTAATAATAAGCAATGAAGATTTGGTCATTGATGCCATAATTCATAGGCATCTTGTTAAACATATTAGTGTGGACACTAGAAGTGCAATTTACATCCTCCATTACAACATTTTTTTGGTCCATACAACTTACAAAGAAGGATCTCACACATATTTTCTTGGGTTCATAGGGCCACCAGTGCAATCTTTGGGCATGGTCCGATTGAACACAACCTTTGGGAAAGAGCCATATAGAAGGACCCTAGTGGTGAATTATGTAATGGTTGAAGAGTCAATTGCCTTAAATGTTTTAATTGGAAGGCCAGTCTTAAACGAATTAAAGGCAATCATATACGTTGTCCTCGTCTGCATGAAATTCACCACCTTGGATGGAACAATGTTAACAGAAATAAGGGGTGATTTGAAAGTGGTCAGGAGCTTCTACACAGGCACCATATAAAATAAAAGGAAGGAGCCGATTCGGCAGGTTCTGATGGAAGACCTGCTTCTCGAACCCGATTGGAGTATGAAGACCCAATCAAAGGTGTACGTTTGTGGCTGAATAAGCCAGATCAGATCGTAGATATCCTCGATCCAGAGAAAATGGTTGAAAAAACTATTCCATGAGTTTGCTGAGATATTCACTTGTGTAGCTGCAGATATGCCCGGAATATCGACCGATCAGGCAGTTCATAAACTCAACATAGACCCAGAACACAAACTAGTTTGGAAAAATAAGCGACACTTCACCTTAAACAGAAATAAATCAATAGAGAAAGAAGTGGAGAAATTATTGGAAGCTATGATTATGAAAGAGTGTTTCTATCCACCATGTCATGTTATGATCGCGAATCCAAATAACAACTGGAGAATGTTCATAGATTTCACCGAACTCAATAAAGCTATCCTATGGACTACTATCCTCTACCAAGAATTGACATATTGGTAGATTCAATGGTAGGCTTTGAAGTCTTTGATTTCCTAGACACATATAAACGATACCATAAGATTAAGATGGCTGAAGAAGACATGGATAAAAACTTCTTCATTATTGAGGTCGGCATCTTTTGTTATGTAACCATGCCATTCGGACTCAAAAATGAAGGAGCAACTTACCAGAGGCAGGTCAACACGACCTTTGTTGATCAGATCGGCAAATGCATGAAGGTGTATGTAGATGACTTACTGGTCAAAAGAAGATCTCTGGCTGAATACTTTAGCAACCTAAGAGAGGTCTTTAAGGTACTCCTAGAACCAACATGAGGCTGGACCCTAAGAAGTGCACTTTTGGCGTTCATTTTGGGAAATTTATGGGTTATATGGTATCCAAAAAAGGGATTGAAGCCAATCAAGATACGGTCGACATACTTCGGAATATGCCTCCACCTAAGAATGTGAAGGAGGTACCCACCTAAGAATGGGTAATACAACTAGTCATACATCCAACGTAGGACTTAGGGACCCATGGTACTCCGTTCAGTACATCGCAAGGTCACTAACTACAAAACAAGTAGGAACACATAAAATGCATAAGTTTTGTGCTATCATCTATATCTAACCTACGTGAGCATACAAAGACAATAAGAACACCGAACTTCCAACCTATCTTCACTACTCGCATGAAAACAATTTACGTCAGATATCCACAAAACAGATAAACATTCAAAAACACAGTTTACGTCACAGAGTGACGTTTTGGTCGTGAGCTTTCCGGGAGAGTGGCCCGGAAAGCGGCTCAAACTTTACTTAGATGACTTAGCAGATACTCGACAACACCCAATCATGTCCAGTTTCGTGCAATTTAACAGAAAACAGTAACCAAAACTACTTTAAACTAAAAACTAAAAATGGAACATTTTACTAAGAAGAACTCCATACCTTTAGACGAGCCGAACCTATGTGTGTCTAACCCTAACATCAATTCTAAGATCTCCAACTTAATAAAGATTAAAAATTACGTAAACAATGAGGGGCTATGATGATTATCTTCACAAGTTGACTTTAAGCCTGAAACTGCTGTTGGAATCAAAACCGCTTCGATATCACTACTTTGATATGCAGAACGAAACATAGAGTAAACCGAACTGCCCAGAAACTAAGTTTGAGGCGCTTTCCCGGGAGAGTGGATGGGAAAGCAGGCGTCCCTTTTATGAAAACTGGGGAAAACATAAACTGATGATGCATAGGGCTAACTGGAGTTCTTTTTTTATTGGTTTTTCCTAAGTCCTAGGTCGGTTTAAGAATCCCGGGGCTCGAGAAAGGATAAAAAGAAAAGGAAGAAGGACAAAATACCCTTACGTGGAGGTGAGGTGTTTTACAATACCGATACACGACGATCTCAATGGTCTCTGAGTCGAATACTGCGACCACGACTTTGAACCATGATTGAGATGGTGAATCACTATGTACACCCGTCATTTGTTACAAATAAGTTTGTCATTTGTAACCGAAGTGGTATAGCAACATATACAACATCATGTAAAGTGTCATATAGATAATTGACATATGTATAATATGTATAATATTTTTTATAATTATGTAAAAGATTATACTATCGGGTAGTGTTGAAAGAGATTTTGGTCAAGCGTTACCTTTGTTGGAGATATCCCATGAAATGAGGTTAAAATGGTCAACTTTAGCGCGAATTTCGGATACGCTCCGGGGAGATTCACCGGGAGCTTATTACGTCTAAATATTCTACTCACGGAGTAGATAATGTTTGGCTTTGGAATCACTCGATTCGGATATCGGGTGAATGAGAAATTAATGCCTAAAGTTGGTTGAAAATGTGTTGGAGATAAGAGTTGAAGGGAGTACCTCAACTCAATATCCCACATTGGAAAGATGGGAGACTTGAGCTCCATATATAAGGGCTAGTGTATGCTCTTATAAATGTGCCCCAAGGGGTAAGACACTTTTTGCCGGGAGGGAGGACTTAGATATTTCCACACGTGCGCGCCGTCGCCGCCGTCCGGCCGGCTCGGCTCGAGCTCGGCTCGGTTCGGTTCGGGTGTTACTATTAATTTTTTGGACAAAATTTCCTTTGAAATTAACCAGGAATTAATTAGTTAATCGTGAGACGGTTGGAAGGTTCCAGAATAATGTGGAAACGAATTCTGATTAATTAAGTCGGTTCGGAATTAATTTAATTAAATTAATTTTGAAATTGTGTGATTATTTTCGGCTAGAAATAACTTTTCTTAAGGGAAAAGTCGAGCGATTAAATCATCAGACCAATAAGAATTTAGAATACACGTCATCCGACCAATCAGAATTGTGGAAATAGTTGGCCAATTTTAATTAATTATTTTCGGCCCTATTTCTTTTCCAAGGGGAAAAGTCTGATGATGTGTTCTGGCCAATCACATTCAAGCATTGGCTCCTCCTCTCCACTATATAAAGGACCCCAATGATGAAGGTTGAAGCATTCAGTTTTCTCTTGTCTTTTCCACCACCAATGTAGTGTCATATAGATCTAGTCATTCATGTAGATCTAGATATTGAGTCGAAGAGAAGTCGGAGCACTCTGTAAATTCGTCGGAGCTCGGATTTTTGAAGTGCCTCTAAATCCGAGACGTAAAGCCGTTGTATCTTGGGAGACAGTTGCGACTACCGTGGGCACCATACCGGAGCAATTTGTCTTAAGGAAAGAGTTCCATACTCGCCTCGGTTTGTCATTTATTTATGCATCGCACTTTATTTTCAAGTCAGATCTATACTGTGATAGTTTAATTGATAGATCTATCATATACTTGTGTTAATCTATTAGATCTACACTGTAGTTGCTTTAACTTGTTAGATCTACATAGTAAATTAATTTTATTTTCGAGTTATTTATTTTCTAATAAATAATCCGTAATTAATTTCTGGTAATTTCGGATCTGTTCCGTAAATCACTCCACACACGATACACGTATCCCAACAACCTTTAAATAAGAGTTAGATTATATAAGCACGATCTGCATCGAACTCCGGATTAGTCGGAGCAGTTGGTCTCAGATACCACGGGGTTTAAGCAAAAAAAAAAAAAAAAAGAATATTAGGATGGTCGAACTATAAGATTTGTTTTACCTGATCTTCGGTAAGATCATGTGTTTTGATACATATTGTGACCACATGTGCTGTGTGCACTTATCATTTTTCTTTAGATATATTGTAGACAAACGATAGTAACGCCTTAAAAGTTTCTTCCATACGGTCACATCCTCTGCAGATTATGTAAGTTAAACAGTAACTGTAATTATACACTACCATTCAACGTTAATCCGACACTATATTGGCATTATAATATAAAGAGTAGTGATACATCCACTATTCATCTTATCACAACACAATCAACACTGTTCATTTTGTTGGACCCATCATAATAAATAATACATCATTCTAATTAATGGAAATAAAGCATGTTGTGGAAAGTACACTACACATATATACCATTTTCCATAATATAAATTAAGAAAAATGATATGTGCACTACACTTGTGTGTAGTGCACAAACCACTACATGTGTGAATGCATTTGATTAAAATGATCAATTATTTTTTGTGGTGGTCTCAACAGAATATGTGGTGTTGATTGTGTTGTGTAAGATGTTGTGGTTGAAAAAGTAGTGAATGTATCACTACTCATAAATTAAAGGATTTACTTCTTTGAGAAAAACATAAACACAATTTACCTTTAATCAACCTTACTTGATTGGAATAAGATGTGATGAGCATGTCCATGAATAGAATACAGAAAAGTAAGCATGGAGTTGAGTTAGGTGATAAAGAGGTGCTGCTGAAAAAAGGACAGCATTTTGAGAAGTTATTGTGTGGTGAGGGAATTTAAGATGAAGTGACGAGTGAAATGATCAGAAACACAAAGTTTAAATATAAAATAAAACTGTGTGGTGTAGGGGCTGCCACACGGTGTCTCTGCGCCGTGTGGAGACACCACACAATATTCTCCCAAGGATTTTTGTATCACTGTCAATGGTGGTTTTTCTTTTTCAAGTGCTTCAACTGTTCTGTCATATTGGCCTTAGGGCACTCCCAGCAGAGACTCCAAATTTTATCCCTAAAATAATATAAAATAATACATATCCCTATTTTACAACATCTCAATTCAAAAACCTCCATAACAGCATCCCTATCCTTATCCCTATAACATTTCAAATAATATTAAATAATACATATTCTACCTCACCACCCTATTTATACACATTAAATATTTATTATTTCACTCCAGCAGCATCACTATCCCTATCCCTATAATTTTTAATAATTAAATATGTTTAGGGCATGAATAGTGCATCCCCACAAGGGATGCGCACTGTTCATATCCCTAAAAATAAACAAGGATAGGGCTCTCCGTTGTGGAAGCTATTTTAGAGTAAAACTCTATTTTTTATCTTCATTTTATAGGATAAAGGCCGTATAGCGCTTCACTTTGGGAGTGCCCTTACCTTTCTTCTTCTTCTTCTTTCTTTCTTTCTTTCTTTCTTTTTTTTTTTTTTTTTTTTGTTGAGAAATAGGCTGATCAAATTTCCCTTTTCTTATTATTCTTCTTCGATAAAAAAAAAGGGTAATGATAGATCTACTCCCTCAAGTCTACACCATTTTTACTCCCAACATAATCTTGTGGTTGTGATTTTTTCAATTTTTTTAAATTTCTTTTACAAGTGAAAAACATGTGGTGAGATGATGATAGTTTAAAAATGGTGTAGACTTGAGGGAGTAGCTCTATCACTCCAAAAAAAAATAAAAAGCCCTTTTCTTTCTTTAGTTTAACACACACGAGAATGATACACACAAATTTGAGCCAATCTGGTATTGCAAGAACAATTGGCAAAACCAGTGTCTAAACAATTGGTCTGCCATTATCAAGATGAGCCTTGCAAATACAACTTTTTGTAATACACAAGGGTATTTTCCCTGCAATGATAACACGCAGGGGTTTAATATGCTTACCGAATTTGTGTGAAAGGTAGCAACAGTAAGCCAATTGACAATTTCAGCTATTGCTATTCATCTCGATTCATTCTCTTTTTTAGTCTGATTATGGCATGTGTCACGCTCATCTATTCTATAGTCAAAGCAGGAGCCTATCCTTAGCAACGTGCCGTGCCCCGGTTGTCATCTTTGTCTTTGTGTGTGCATGATCATGGTTGACACCTTTCCTCGTGAATTGCCTTCTTCGAGGCATGATCATGGGCGGGATTTCCCTCTTCAATGTATAAGACCAGCAATTTCTGCAAAACTCATCAAACTCGGACCAGCAGAATTCCAGACCATTATATGTACGAAGCCTCTTGAATTTCTTCCCCAACTGATTTTCAACTAGAACCTTCCATTTCTTGAAGCTCTTGAATGCCTCACTTTTGTGTTTTATCATCACCACCCAAGTCATCCTTGAATAGTCATCTATGAATAACACAAAATATTTGTGACCACCCAATGACTCCATCTTTGATGGTCTCCAACAATCAGAATGAATGTAATCAAGTGATGACTTTGCGTTGTGTATTCCTTTGGAGAACTTGCCCCTATGAAACTTCTCAAACACCCAATGCTCACAAAAGTCCAGATGCTTGACCTTACATCCCCCAAGAAGATCATTCTGAGAACGAACCTGTATCCCCTTTTCACCCATGTGACCCAGTCTCATGTGCCGCTTTGTCGGTCCAGTGGTCGATGAATCTCAGCAGATGCCACAACAGCAGACCCAACAACAGAAGACCCTTATAGTATGTACAAGGTCCCTTTCTTAATTCCCATGAGAACCACAACTGAGTTATTGTAGACACTCAACACTCCACCTTCACCCTTGAAACTGAACCCTCTGTTGTCTAAATGACCGAGAGATACCAAGTTCTTGGTCATCGGTGGAACATGTCTAACATCACTCAATGTATAGAATCTTTCATCCTCTGTTCTTAACTGAACTGAACCAATCCCTACTACCCTGCAGACCTTCTCTGTTTGCCATAGATATGTGACCACCATCCATCTGCTGATAACTTGAGAACCACTCTCTGTGGGGGCAAATATGAAAGGATGCCCAGAGTCCAGAATCCAAACATCAGCATGATGTGCTAATTCTCCTACTACCAGAACCGTATCCTCCTCTGAATCATGCTCAGCTGCCACAGGAGCTGTGCCAGAATTGTTCTCTTGTTGTTTCTTCCTCTTTGGACAATTAGACTTCCAATGTCCCTGCTCCTTACAGTAATTGAAAACATCTGTGGACTTAGGACCTTTGGACTTCTTGGCTTTCTTCTTCCCAGATTGCCGTCCATGCCATTTTCCACTACTGCTACTGACTATCAATCTAGCAGCCTGATTGTCTGCCCCTACTTCCTTATATCTCAGCTCCCTGGCATGCAAGTCTGACATCACATCCTTTAAAGTCACTGTATCCTTCCCAAATATGAAGGACTGCACAAAGTTCTCGTAAGATGCTGGTAATGAACCCGCAAAATCAAAGCATCATCATCATCCTCAATCTTAACATCAATATTCCTGATATCAAGTAATATTGTGTTCAGCTAATCAAGGTGATCTTTCACCTGAGCCCCCTCATGCATCCTTAGGACAAATAGCCTCTGCTTCAGCAGCAACTTGTTGATCAATGATTTAGTCTTATACATGCTTTCAAGCTTTGACCATAACTTGGCAGCGGTGTCTTCCTCGGCAACCTCTGTGATAACATCATCAGACAAGCACAACATGATGGTTTAATGTGCTTTCTCCTCCTGACTGGCATAATCTGTTGCACTGGCATCCCCTTTATCAGATAAAGGAGTCCACATTCCTTGTTGCTTTAACAAGGCCTGCATCTTAATTTGCCACATATTGAAATTGTTCCTCCCTATAAATTTATCAATCTTCACGTCCCTTGTTGACATCCTTCTTACTAAAGAACATACCTTTGATCATAAAATCCTAGCATCGGTCACCGGTCTTGGTGAAGATCAACTCCGTTCAACCTGCAAATTACTCTGAATCCATGAACCAATTCTCTGATACCAGTTTGTTAAAACATAGATGAGAAACGTGCATTTTAAGAAAGATAAATTTAGAAACAATGCAAACGTAAAGTACGTTGGAAATTGATAACAACATATAAACAAAGAGAACATAGAGATGTAACGTGGTTTCCGGCGTTATGCCGACTACTCTACGGACATAAAAGGAGATATTGTACTATGCACAAAGTTACAAGGATTTTTTTCACTCATTGCATTGATTACAACATTGGTGTTTGTAGGCACATCTCCCTAAACCCTAACCGCCATAAAATATTTGTCGGAACTGTCATAAATACCCCAGATGTGGACTTCAACTTTAGCTTTTATCCACTAGATGAAACTCAGCTTAAACTGACTTTCCCAGACTTGCAATCAACAGTTAGATGTAGAACTCGGTTGTATTCAACAAACCTCAGACAAAACTGACTGCTGACTTCAGAAGAAACTCAGTTGCACTTCACCAACCGACTTTCACATAACTGAATGCCTTTACTCAGCTGATTGATGATACCCGACCCGAGTTACGCCATGTTTCACTCTTAGGGTGCTTAATAAATGTCCAGTAAATGACCAGTCCTTAAACTTAGGGATGTTAAGGGCCAGTAGCCCCACGAGCCGAACAAAGGGCAGATCGTCTACCACAGGAGATCGGTCTAAGCTCCTCCTCCAGCCACCGCAGGACGGCCAAGGTCTGGCGAAGAGGAGCTGCCCAGTTCGTCCATATTGGCTTTGGGGGCTGATCGTAAGACTCCCAGTACAACACCGCTGATATTCCGAATGAGGGATAAATATAGACAGAATCCTCGGTCATAAAGACTCCAATCTTGACATTAAATATGTCCATAATTATCTCTGATTTATAGGGATTGAAACGTGTATATCCTTAGGGAATAATAATTAAATATCATACTTACTCAACAAGTAATAGGGGCGAGACATCGCCTATATAAACAACCCTAAGGAACTACGGATGACTTGATTCCAATTCGACTATTGGATACATAGGGAACTCTCAGAAATATTCCGAGAGCTCAGTCTAAACAAATAAAACAATTTGTCCCTCTTTTGCACAAATTAAGGTTTCTAGGGTTTTCGATAATTATCACATAGGAGATTGACCCATATTAATTAACAGACGGTTTTCGGCATCGTCAATTGTCTCTAGAAGGAGGGTCTTCTACTGATAATCGATGTAACAAACCAGAATCCCTACAGACGTTATGGCACCACCAAAGAACACTGCTAAGAAAAACGCAGATCCGACTCAACAAGGAGAAACTTCAACAACACGGGGGAGACTCACGATGCGGCAGCCCAGAAAAGGGCGGATATCGCTGGAGATCAACTAGATCCAGTCCTCCAGGACCCAACCAATCAGGCATTGGTTGACGCCCTGAAAATCTGGACAATACTACCATTAAGATTATTTTGGACAAGACCCTTAAAGGAAGGGATCCTCCGGAGAAGCCAGAGACAAATCTCCAGCAACAGGCCCCTAATGAACCAGATATCGTGGAATCAGGTGCCCACACGGAGTACGGAGCTACGCGTTACCCGAATGACACGGCTAAGGCCGAACTGGACAATCTGTTCGGAAGACGATCAGACGACCTGATCTGTGCCTCACCCTTCACTGAGCATATATGCAACTATCCCCATCCAGCCGGGTTAAGATTCCCAAGATCAATGCATATGATGGATCCAAGGATCCTTATAATCACATGCATCAATACATCTCACACATGAACTTGTACAACGCATCAGATGAGATGAAGTGCAAAGCCTTCCCTGAACTCCTAACAGGAAGGGCTAGAGAATGGTTTAATAGGATTCCTCCCAGATCAATCTCAGATTTTGGGACTTTGATCCAAAAATTCTTTCATGCCTTCATCGCGGCACGACCATTCCAAAGAAACCAAACTCATTTGTTGACATTGAAACAAAAGCACGACGAGTCAGTACTACGCTTCATAAAGCGTTTTAATGAAGAGGCCGCACAAGTGCAGGACGCAGATGATCGATTGCTGGTCGCCTCTTTCGTAGCAGGTCTGCGAGAGGGACGACTACACGCGAAGCTTAACAGCAAGCTCCCTCACACCATGGAAGAATGTCTGGATGTTGCGTACAAATATTGCCAGGGGGAAGAAGCGAACAGACTCAAAAGAGAGTTGGAAAAAGGTGAAAACAAGAGGAGTAAGCCTGAGGACAGATCGGATAAAAAAAGAAAGTCAGTTTGGGATTGGGTAACTGCGCCCATCTCTGATCGGCTAGGGAAGAAGGGTGCTCTGCAGGACAGAGACTTCATTCCACTGAACATGCCTCGCGAACAAATCCTGGAAATCATGCAAAGAAAGGGCATAGTTAGGACCCCACCCCCGATGAGGGGACCCAGAGAGAATAGAAATCAAAGCAAGTACTGCAAGTATCATCAAGATGTTGGGCATGACTCAGAACAATGCAAAGATTTAATTCGAGACATTGATGCAGCGATAATGGAGGGGAAACTTGATGAGGTCATAGATCGATCTAAACATGCCGAACCAAAGGGACAGCGAGAATTTAAGCGCCAGAACAACAACGATAGAGAACAGCGAGACGAGTATCGTCGGAGAAGAGATCGTTCTCCAGATCCTGAGGGTCATGCAGATAACCGCCCTGTGAACACAATCAATACGATCTCATGAGGGCCGAACAACTCGAGAATATATGAAGAAGAAAACGGCAGCAGGTCTACTGCTCCTACCTCCACGAACAAAAAGCAAAGGATGTCAGGAGAGGTAGTGTATGGTCCGAGAGATTCACTACCCTTGGTAGTCAATAACGAAGGATTGGTGATAGAAGCAGTGATTAGCAAGAACCGAATAAAGAGAATATGTGTGGACACTGACAGTGCTGTGAATGTCCTCTATTATAACGTCTTCAGAGCGATGAAACTGAAGGACACCGACCTAACTCCTGTTTCAACCCCCTTGTTCGGCTTCGCAGGACCTCCAGTTCATCCGCTGGGGGTGATCAGGCTGCTCACAACCTTTGGAGAAGGCACCAGGGGCAGGACTTTAATGGTGGACTATGTGGTGGTAAATGCACCATCGGCTTACAACGTGATCATGGGAAGACCAGCCCTTATTGATCTCCGGGCTGTAATCTCACCAGCTCATGTTAGCATGAAAATTCCGACGAGGGAATGCTCGATAGAGATCAGAGGAGATGTGGAAACAGCCAGGAGCTGTTACACGGCGACAGTTAATGGGAAAATGGTCCAACAAGTCAGCCCGAAGACAAAGAGAATTGGTCTTCTGAAGCCCAAACACAGGCTGTTCGTTTTTGGGACGAACAAGAGGATTCCACAGTCAGTATTAGGGCATGGATCCCCCCTCCGCATAAAGAATCCTTGATGAGCATCTTGAAGGAATTCAGAGACGTGTTCACTTGGAGAGCAGAAGATATGCCAGGACTGTCTCCCAACCTGGCAGTGCATAAATTAAATACATATCTGAACAGGAAGCCTGTTCGGCAAAAGAAAAGGCATTTCGCCCCTGAACGCATTGAGGCAATCAAGCAAGAGGTAACAAAGCTATTGCAGGCAAACATAATCAAGGAAGTGATGTATCCTGAATGGTTAGCCAACCCTGTACTAGTCAAGAAACCAGATGGGAGCTGGAGGATGTGTGTAGATTTCACAGATCTGAACAAGGCATGTCCAAAGGACTGTTATGCCTTGCCCAAGATTGATCGGTTAGTGGACTCAACGGTAGGATATGAGGTGTTCGCGTTCTTAGACGCGTCCAGGGGCTATCACCAGATCATGATGCATCCGGAAGATGCAGATTAGACCGCTTTCGTAACAGAATTCGGGACGTATTGCTATGTCTCCATGCCGTTTGGACTAAAGAATACGGGAGCAACGTATCAGAGGGCTGTCAACACAATTTTTGCCGATCAGATAGGAAGATGTATGGAGGTGTACGTAGATGACCTCTTGATCAAGAGCAAGTCTCTTGACCAATACTTAAACGATGTCCGAGAAGTCTTCGGAATTTTAAGGAAAACTTAGATGAAGCTCAACCCAAAGAAATGTACATTTCGAGTCAGATCAGGGAAGTTTCTGGGATATATGATATCCAGAGACGGGATCAGAGCAACCCGGATAAGATCGATGCATTAAAAACTATGTCCCCGCCAAAAAACATAAAGGAGGTACAGCGTTTGACGGGACGAATGGCGGCTTTGAATAGATTCTTGTCGAGATCAGCGCAGCGCGCTTTACCTTTCTTTACAATCTTGAGAAGAGCAAGTCCTTTTCAGTGGGACGATCAGAGTCAAGAAGTACTCAACGAACTGAAGGTGTACCTGGCCGAATTGCCAACTTTGACTGCCCCTCAGGTAGGGGAACCATTGTTCGTATACCTGGCAGTGTGTGAAGAAGCACTAAGTGCAGTATTGGTTAAGGAACAAAATGGGCAGCAGATACCAGTATTCTTTGTGAGTAAAGCGCTCCACGGGCCAGAGGTCAGATATTCGAATGCGGAAAAATTAGCGTTGGCATTGGTGCATGCCTCAAGGAAGTTGAGGCCTTACTTCCAGGCTCATCCCATTACCGTGATTACCGACCAGCCATTGTGACAAATACTGGGACGACCTAAAACCTCAGGAAGGTTAGCAAAATGGGTTGTCGAACTGGTGGAGTAGGACATTGATTTTCGACCTCGAACTGCAATCAAAGCACAGGCCTTGGCAGATTTCTTGGTTGAAGGAATATATGTTCGTCTAAGGACGGTCAGCAGGAAAAAGAGAGGCATCAGTGGAGCTTATACGTTGATAGGGCATCAAATAAGGATGGAGCAGGGGCTGGTCTCTTACTCGTCAGTCCGAGAGGGGAGGAGTTTCCCTATGCCCTAAGGTTTGACTTCAAAGCTACAAATAAGAAGCTGAGTACGAAGCTCTGATCACGGGGCTTAAGTTGGCGAACAAGCTTGGGGCAGATGATCTGCATGTATACAACGATTCACAGCTCGTTGTAAATCATATAAATAGGGAGTACGAGGCTAATGAGGAACCAATGAGGAAATACCTAACGACAGCTAGAACTCTCCTAGAAAAGTTTCGACAAGTCAAGGTCGCGCAAATACCTCGAGCTGAGAATAGAAGGGCAGATGCTTTATCCAAATTGGCCTCAAACTTTTTGTCAGAAAAGAAAGTACTGGTGGAGTTATTGAGGGAGAGAAGATACGAACAGAAAGCAGTACAGCCGATCAGACAGGCCAGTACGTGGATGGATCCGATTGTGTTGTATCTTAGAGATAACGTCCTGCCACAAGACAAGGTTCAGGCCAAGAAAACAAAGCTTTTAGCAGTTAGGTACTCACTGTTCGAAGAGGTACTTTATCGCAGGTCGTATATTGCTCCATGGCTAAGATGTGTAACTGAGGAATAAGGGAATTACCTGCTCAGAGAAATACACTTCTGCGTAGAGCGCTGTCCGCGGAGATGATAGGCCGATCTCGGCCGGAATCACTGATTCGCAACCGTATGCCAGGCTGAAAGGGGTTTCTCCGGTGGCCGAGTTCGGGGTTGTTCTGTACGCCCATAATATGTTGGGCAAGTGCTCGGTCCAACTTTCTTTTTCTTCCTCTAGGCGTTTCTTCAGCCCTATTTTAATCTGCCGGTTGGTCTGTTCGGCGTGGGAAGTAATACCACCCACTGTGGTTCCTAACCTTTTTGTGTTGGTAGAACGTCTTGAAAAGGTCTACTGAGAACTCCGTGTCCATCAGCCTGCAAAAGATTGCAAAACCTATGATCGCCCTAACTCCGTTAGGGGCGATCTGAGCAGAGCTCAGGTTATAATGTCTCAGTACAGCGAGGAAAGCGGGGCAGAAAGGGGTCCTCAGACTAGCCATAAAGTGCTCTCTATACACGGTACAATACCCATCTGGGGGCTGATGAGCATACAAGTGCACGCCCACAGGAAGCTGGGGAGCGTATCGGTCCATATCAATATGATATGTATTGTAAGTCTTCAGGAGATCGTCCTGGGTAATTTTGGACCTCACTCCAAAGCAACCTATGGCTGTCCTAGCAGTCATGTGGGCTCTAAGACACTGGTATAAGGAAGTAAACCCAAATGCGTAATGATACCTGAGGGTCAGTCGAGGGGGCCGGTACGTAACGATCTGCTCGATATTACTTACGAGCAGCGATTGTGTTCAGGGCAGGAATGTCTATTGGGCCTCCAAATTGAATAAATGGTTAGGTAACCTCAGTTTATGACTCGGAATGGGACTCAAACTCCCTATCAATTGAGCTAATCGAAGCAGTACTCGCCCTCATAAACTAGGAAAGAAGGAGAAATGAAGAAAAATAGCAAGTAGGAAAATGTGATTACTTGAGAATGTAGATAATCTTGGGAGGAAATCTTCAATTTAATAGTTGGAAAGTGAAGAGGGAAAGTCTTATGTGAAGGGACGGGTTTATAACCTCCCTCCTGACATTCAAACGACGTCAGTTATGAAAAGTAGTGAAAAATGCCTTGTATCTCGCGTATGCAATGATGGCTAGTTTTATTAGGCTGCCAGCTGGTAGTTGGATGATTCAAAACGCGAGGTCGGGTCATGCTGTCCGAACCGCCAAAGTAGCGCAGATCTGACCAACTAGTAAAGCAGTGTCAGACCTGGGGGGCTTATGATGATACCCGACCCGAGTTATGCCACATGTCACTCTTAGGGTGCTTAATAAATGACCAGTCCTTAAACTTAGGGATGTTAAGGGCCAGGAGCCCCACGAGCCGAACAAAGGGCAGATCGTCTACCATAGGAGATCGGTCTAAGCTCCTCCTCCAGCCACCGCAGGACGGCCAAGGTCTGGCGAAGAGGAGCTGCCCAGTTCGTCCATATTGGCTTTAGGGGCTGATCGTAAGACGCCCAGTACAGCACCGCTGATATTCCGAATGAGGGATAAGTATAGACAGAATCCTCGGTTATAAAGACTCCAATCTTGACATTAAATATGTCCATAATTATCTCTGATTTATAGGGATTGAAACGTGTATATCCTTAGGGAATAATAATTAAATATCATACTTACTCAACAAGTAATAGGGGCGAGACATCGCCTATATAAACAACCCTAAGGAACTACGGATGATTTGATTCCAATTCGACTATTGGATACGTAGGCAACTCTCAGAAATATTCCGAGAGCTCAGTCTAAACAAATAAAACAATTCGTCCCTCTTTTGCACAAATTAGGGTTTCTAGGGTTTTCGATCATTATCACATAGGAGATTGACCCATATTAATTAACAGACAGTTTTCGGCATCGTCACTGACCATCATTCTCAGCTCAATTTTCTCAGATTAATTCTACCAATTTATTTATCAGTTTAGAGATCAAGTCACTTAACTGACCAATGTTATATGTGTGAATATATAATATATGTATATTGTATACAACGTACATGAATTAAGTTATATGGTATGTACTGACTTGTGGTTAATATTTAATAGATAGCGAGTATATATGTATTGTGTATATATGTAAGTAACTTATATGTGCATGGCTATATATTTGCATCAAGTTATTATACAAGTATGTATGTTGGAACATATTTTAGAATAAAAGGTTAAAAAAGAGGATTAAAGTTTATGCTTACATTACTACTCGTCATTATTATTATTAATTAATCTAACGTTAGGCTAACTAATAATAATATTGTACTCGCTCCGTTCTTATTTAACTGATGCATTTGTAAAATACACACATATTTTGAAGAGTAGTTACTGCTTTGAATTAACATCAAAATGACAACAACACCCTTTGAAAATAATTAATGCAATCTTGTTTTCAATACTTCACACCTTAATAAATAAGGATGGGTGTAGAAAATTACAATAAACAATGCTTTGGAAATATAACTACGACAGATAAAGAGTAATGATAGAGACACCACCATTGTGACAACAACGAGTGCCACAATGTGCATCTACACCATTGATCATGATGGAGTAATGATGATCAATGAGTCTACATTATGAATCAACGGTGTAGATACACGTTGTGGCACAATTGTGGCACAACGGTTGTGTCTGTATTGCTACTCATAGATAATTTTTTTTTTTGGCAACTACGATAGTTAACTAGGAACGGAGGGAGTGCTATTTAGTTGCCCTATAAACCTTGAAAGCCGTGGATTTAAAACACAAGTAGTTTATAAGCAAAATATGGTATAACTCTGGAAGAATTGTTACACACCCGAGGTACCACAGTACAACAACTAGCATTAGCCTAATATCACTATCAAGCACACCACGAGATTCACAGAGATGAGAGCAACATTTTCACTTAAGCTCTTCTTCAATGATTTGAGGTAAAATGGATGTTCAACCGTGTTGGGTTGAGTTATTCGATGCTTTGGGATATGCCTGCTTGTTAATAATGATTGTTTAGTTTTGTTTGAATATGTGAAAAGCCTTACATGATATATGACAATGTTTTTGGTATGGTTTCTGGTGTATTCAGCACAACACCGTGTGGAGACCCTCTGCGGGAGAAACACGGGATCATCAGAAGACAACTCTTAGCTATGTAGAGAGTGGTGCTTAGTAACTGACTCTTTCTGTACTATGTGATATCTAGCTTAATGTAGAATGGTGTAGGGCTAGATGTCCCTAATTAAAAAGCTTTTATGTGTAATGAACTTAGGTGGTTAGTTTAACTACGCTTAAACATAGTTGGTAGTCTAAAAGATTAAATCCACATGTCCTTGGTGAGGCACGTTTTAATATTGCAGCCGAGAGATCTAACGCCCCATGGTTGGGTAGACTCAGGGCCATGGACTTCACTTGGGTTGGACCCATGGCTTTTCGAAGGACTAAATGTGTCGTGGTGAAGTCTTCACCATGAAAAACGTCCTTGGATTTGTGTGCAACTCATCCCTTACTTAGTTTAGTTTTGCTAGTTGAACTTAGAAAAGGGGAGTGTGTGTTTATACATACTTGGTAGTAATTCTTTACGTGGTTGATTGTTAATATTGTTGTTACTGTTATTGTTGCTAACCACGGTGCTTCTTCCCTTTACTGAGTACGTATGTAATTACCCCCTTGTTTTATTGTTCCCATCCAGAGAATGTGATGCAAGTTTTGTGGTTGATTATGGGTACTTCGAGGAGTGACATCGGGATGCTTTGGAAGTTCTTTTGTTGAAGTTATTCTATTTCAATTATGTAATAGTTTATGCTATATTGTTTTGTAAATCTGTTGAACCTTGTAAAGGTTTGGACTTGTAGACTATCATTGAAATCTCGGACTTTAAATGTTGTAATAGACTCGACATTCGGTTTTTCTATTCTATCCCGAGCTATGTATGTTTTCCCGAGTCGTTTTAATTTCCGAAATTGTACTCTGATGACTTATTTGTAAGGCTTACGTATATATATATATATATATATATATATATATATACTTGCTGGATATTTTTTTTTCGGTTTAGAACACGATATCCGAAAACGGGACGTCACATAGAAACACATGAGAAGTGCGTATGTGAAGTGCACTGCTTTTCTAAATGATGTGATTGTTTGGTTATATATTGTTTGAGAAAAGGAGACGTAGAGGAGATACAAAATGGGGAGGAGAAGGATTTGCACATGCCGTTTTTTTTTTTCCCCACAAACGACGAAAGCATTCATTAATAAAATATTAGTTCATACAAGCCCATATAGGAGTACACCCATGCCAATAAACGCCTACATCTGATTTGAAAGAGAAAGCAGCAAGTTTATGGGCCAACTTATTGCTTTCTCTTTCGGAGTACAAAACATGACATGAATTGAAAGAAGAAATCATCAGCCTAATATCATCTAGGATAGTCGATGAGTCAAAGGGGGGGGGGGGGGCGCCGACCAAGTTCGCTACAGTTAGCCAAAGACAAGTTATCAGTAAAACAAACTAAGTTCATAACTCCTATGTGTGACTAAATAAGGAATTTATTTAGCCTAAAAAAAATCAACAAGAAGAAAAATGAAAGATGAGAAGGTGGGGTTCATTTAGATTAATCTAACGAACCCTTATGCAAATGAGTTTTTTGAAAGATTGACCATGACACCATAAAAATGTTAGTCGAATAATTTGATACCATAAAAAGAATTAAAAAAATAAAGAATGAGTACATAATAACATCAACGTTTCCAATAAATATATATTTTTTCTTTAAAACGAGGGATGCAACACGAGGACTTCTCAATGGTGACTCATCGTAGTACTACTCTCGCCCAAGCACGCTAAACTTTAGAGTTAACGCTTAACTTCAAAGTTCTGAAGACACACGCACACACTTTTGTCCCCAAACTTCCCACTGGGACTCGAACCCAGAACCTCCGGGTTAAATACCGCGGCACTTACCGCTGAGCCGATGTCATTTTGTCCCCTCCAATAAATATTTCATTTATAGGACTTATGTAACGCCCCCAGACCCCGGGCCTGGTAGCGCTAAATGAGTCATAAATGTCCGGTCAACTGCTTAGACCGCCGTCCTCGCTTGGTCTAAAATGGCTAACCCGAGTTGACAAGACCTTATGTCTCACACTTATATGGGGATGAGCATTCTACTACTTTTCCAATGTGGGACATTACATTCCCCCCCCCCCCCCCCTTATAAGGGACCCCGCTGTTCTTGTACGGTGCAGCGCATGGTTTCGTCTGATAGTCGGCTCCGATACCATTCTGTAACGCCCCGGACCCCGGCTGATAGCGCTAAATGAGTCGTAAATGTCCGGTCAACCGCTTTAGACCGCCGTCCTCGCTTGGCCTAAAAAGGCTAACCCGAGTTGACAAGACCTTTATGTCTCACACTTATATGAGGATGAGCATTCTATTACTTTTCTAATATGGAACATTACAATTTATGAGGTTTTTTTTTTTTAATTTCGACGAGAAATCTTGATATTTCCACAAAATCGGTTTAAAAACATGCTCTGGCCATGAGATATCAATACTTTTAAAACCTGATACTTTACTCCACAACAGTCCATTAATTTAGACAGGATGTTTAGATGTATCGAGTAGTTGTGTGTGCCTAATTTCGATTGGATTTTTCAAAGCAAAGAATGAAATGTAACATTCAGTATACCCCAAATGCACGAACTGGCGAGCAATTGTCTTTCTCAAACAATTGCACAATGGACTGTGATTTTGCTATTCGACACCCCACTTGGGTAACACCCTATCTTTTCTTCACGCTTCTTTTGGGACTGCGGGGTCCTTTTGTTTCCTATCAAAAGTCGTTCACGTACGGGAGGATAGATCCTCTTATGTGCGTTATATATGACAGCACATGCCCACTGGGTCCTACTCCTTCCACTTAAGAGGCCGTTGAGTCATCAGTGATAACCCGAAAGGGTAAAAGGGTAACTTCTTACTCTGAATTTTGAAAAAAAAAATCCCACATAAGACAACTTATTACATGGTGGCATCAGACGGTATACTATCATGGTTCAAAGTCTTGGCTGACTCGTCTCCGACTCGGCCATATCGTCTCCGACTCAGAGCTGACCGACACAAAGTTACGGATTCATCTCGGTTTAGACTTGAATCGGATATGTAACGGTCAAACTCGGCCAAAATTAGTCGAGTCAATCCGCTTTAAATGGAAACTTCACCGATCTTCTTTTTTTTCTTTTCTTCTTTTTCTTTTGTGTGTGGGTGTGGTGGTGGGGGGGGGGGGGGGGGGTGGATGGGGAAAGACACAAAGAGTAATGTACATTCATATATATATATATATATATATATATATATATATATATATATATATATATATATATATATATATATATTGTCTTTAACTTAATATATTAAAGAGTAATGATAGAAGACAAATACGTAAGTAACAACGCGGCGACGTAGGACGTAGCCATGTGTTGTTGTGGGGTGGCTAAGCCCACCCGAACGAAAAAATTACACTAAAAATATTGTGGTCCCGGTTCAATCCACCAAATTATCTTAATACAACCCACCCGATAATTTATATATTGTCCATTAGCCCACCTGTAGTTGAAATTATGGCTCCGTCCTTGACAACAGGAGACAAAATTATCATTTACACCCGTGATTATGATGGTCTACATCATTATCACAAGATCATACACTAAGATCGAGGGTGTGTCTCACAGGTTGTGTCTATATTAAATTCGTCTCACTAATTTAATGTTTAGATATATTTTGGGGTCTCCTTCGACCAAGCCCCCATCTCAGGCAGACGAGAGGTGGGTTGATATAAGAGGACATAATATAATAGTACCTCCGTCTCAAAGTATAAGTCATTCTACCTCATTTTGATTGTCCCAAATTATAAGTCATTAAACATTACCAATGAAGCATTTATTATTATTTTCTCTATCTTATCCCCTAATTTATTAACAATCCAAATAATTTTCAATACTTTATAATCATTTCATTAATGATAGTCAAAAGATAATTTAGTCATTTCCACTTGAAATTTATGTTATTCAACCACTTTCTTAATCTGTGTGAAAACACCCAAAATGACTTATATTTTGGGACGGAGGTAGTATTAAATATGATATGATATAATAACATTAATTTTTCAACAATCAAAATATCACATTAAAATACATTGGGAATAACAATTTCTCAACAATGTGGCTCCGTTCCTATTTAACTGTCGCAACTGCCAAAAACACATATTAAGGAGAGTATTTAATGTTTTGACTTAACATCAAATTGAAAATACCCCTTGAATATGATTAATGCGATGATATTTTCAATCTCTTGCCCATTCATAAATAAGAGTAGATGTAGAAAAATACAATAAATAATGCTTTGAAATATAAGTGCGGTGGATAAAAAGGAAATTTTGATTTTGACAACTGCGAGAGTTAAATATGAACGTATGGAGTATCATGTCTTATTTGGAAAACGTAACGCGACAACGCATATTTTGATGTATTTACTCAAATAAATGATATTGATAATTGTTTTTGGACATTTTGAGGTTGTATTTAGTTATTCGTATATTTTTTTGCATTTTTTTGATTTTTTTCACTATTTTTTAAAGCATTTTATATAGGTGAAAACTCGTCTCACCCGAAACGATATCGATACCAGGGGCAGCTCCAATAAGGAGGGTTATGGGTCCTGACCCCTAAAATATTAAAAAAAGAATTATAGGTATATTTTACACTATTTAAATTTTTTATACTTTAATCTCTACTAACTGACCCTCTACTTTTTTGAAATATTAAGCCTTGACCCATTTCATACTTAGATATTTAAAATTAATACTTATAAACTTATAATACGATGTGTCGCTCTCGATTCCCGACTCGTATCGCAGAATTCCTAAAGCCGCCCCTGATCGATACGCGACGATTAATGTGACTCAGGTGTCTCTAATACAGTTACTGCAACCGCGACTTTTAACCGTGTATCTTATCTTCTATCTATTAATTGCTAAGAGGGTGTGCCCACAAGTGGCCACCCTCATAGCTTGACATGTGGCATTTTTTTTTCTTCTGTAAATAAAACCTTTGTGGTGTTTTTTTAATCAAACGTGTGCCGTTAGTAGTTTGTGTAGAGAAGGGGAAAAAAATGGAAAGACCGACGAATTACAAGTTGTGTTGAGTACTATACGATGAAAGATGGGCAAAGTTTAGCTATAAAATACAACAACAAAAAAAAGCCGAACAAATATTCACGCCACGAAAATAGTCACGGTACGATTACTTTCGTTCTTGGGTGTGCCCACAAGTGGCCACGTGGCCACCCTCTTAGCTTGACACATGACATTTTTATATTTTTATTTTGAAAATCAAACCTTTGTGGTTTTTTTAAATCAAACGTATGCCGTTAGTAATTTGTACGCAGAGAAGGGAAAAAAAAATGAAAGACCAACGAATTATAAGTTGTTTTTTGTAGTGTACGATGAAAGATATGCCAAGTTTAGCTATAAAATACAACAACAACAAAATTGCTGAACAAATATCCGCGCCACGAAAATAGTCACAGCACTACGATTACTCTCTTTTTTATTATTAAACCTTTGTGGCTTGTTTTTTTTTTATTATATAAAATCAACTGTGTGTCATTGGTAGTTTGTGCTGAAAAGGAAAAAAGAAGAAGGAAAGACTGACGTATTTCTATTAATTGCTAAGAGGGTGTGCCCATAAGTGGCCACGTGGCCAACCTCTTAGTTTGACACGTGGCATTTTTTTAAAAATAAAACCTTTGTGGTTTTTTTTTAATCAAACGCGTGTCGTTAGTTGTTTGTGCAGAGAAGGGAAAAAAAAAAGGAAAGACCGACGAATTACAAGTTGTGTTGTGTAGTGTACGATGAAAGATGAGCCAAGTTTAACTATAAAATACAACAAAAAAAAAATGGCCGAACAAATATCCGTGCCACGAAAATAATCACGGTACGATTACTTTCGTTCTTGGTGTGCCCACAAGTGGCCACGTGGCCACCCTCTTAGCTTGGCACGTGGCATTTTTATTTTTATTTTGAAATCAAACCTTTGTGGTTTTTTTTTAATCAAACGTGTATCGTTAATAATTTGTGCAGAGAGGGGAAAAAAAGGAAAGACCAACGAATTACAAGTTGTGTTGTGTAGTGTATGATGTAAGATGAGTCAAGTTTAGCTATAAAATACAATAACAACAAAAATTGCCGAACAAATATTCGCGTCACGAAAATAGTCACGGCACTACGATTACACTCGTTTTTTTTTTTTTAATTAAACCTTTGTGCCTTGTTTTTTTTATTTTATAAATCAACTGTGTGTCATTAGTAGTTTGTTCTGAAAAGGAAAAAAAAGAAGGAAATAACGACGGATTTCATGTTGTGTTGTGTAGTGTACGATGGAATATGGGTCAAGTTTAGCTATAAAATACAAAAACAAAAACAAAAGTAGCCAAACAGATATCCGCGCCACGAAAATAGTCACGGCGCGACGATTACTCTCGGCACCCTATCTATTAATTGCTAAGCGGGTGTGCCCACAAGTGGGCACATGGCCACCCTCTTAGCTTGACACGTGGCATTTTTATTTTTATTTTGTTTGTAAATCAAACCTTTGTGGTTTTTTTTTGTGTAATCAAACGTGTGTCGTTAGTAGTTTGTGCAAAGAAGGGAAAAAAAAAGGAAAGACCGACGAATTATAAGTTGTGCTGTGTAGTGTACGATGAAATATGAGCCAAGTTTAGCTATAAAATACAACAACAAGAAAATGGTCGAACAAATATCTGCGCCACGAAAATAGTCACGGCACTACGATTACTCTCGTTTTTTTTTATTAAACTTTTGTGGCTTGTTTTATTTTTTATTTTTATAATTCTTATTTTATCTTATCTTATATCTATTAATTGCTAAGAGGGTGTGCCACAAGTGGCCACCCTCTTAGCTTGACACGTGACATTTTTTTTTAAATCAAACCTTTGTGGTTTTTTTTTAATCAAACGTGTGCTTAGTAGTTTGTGCAGAGAAAGAAAAAAAAAGAGAAAAAGACCGACGAACTACAAGTTGTGTTATATAGTGTACGATGAAAGATGTGCCAAGTTTAGCTATAAAATACAACAACAACAAAAATGGCTGAACAAATATCCGCACCACGAAAATAGTCATGGCACTACGATTACTCTGATTTTTTTTATTAAACCTTTTTTTTTATTATAAAATCAACTGTGTGACATTAGTAGTTTGTCTTGGAAAAAAAAAAAAAAAAAGGAAGACCGAAGTATTTCACGTTGTGTTGTGTAGTGTACGATGGAAGATGTATCAAGTTTAGCTATAAAATACAATAACAAAAAAAAGTAGCCGAACATATATCCGCACCAAGAAAGTAGTCATGGCGTGCCGATTACTCTCGGCATCCTATAAATCATCGGTAGCTCTGACGCGCGTAACGTGGTGCCAAAAAAGTTATTTGGTGGTGTGTAAAATTAAATGAAAATTAATAAAAAAAAATGGTGCCAATAGTAAAATGATAGTACCAATATAACCCGCCTCTATTTATTCTGAGTTTACTTGAAGAAACATTTTTCATATTTGCTCTGACTAGCTATATTGAACTTATTGGTTGTGTAAGATTGTATGATGTATTTATGTGGCTTCTATTGGCACCACGAAATTGTTGGAAGTAGCGCCCGAAAGGCAATTTATGTAATTGGATTTAGAATTAATAAAAGACAGATTTATTCTTATCTTATTACTTGCTTCGTACTTGTAAATAATACACTACTGAAAACCCCAAGTCGTATCATATGTAGCCATATAACTTAGTGTGTGACACACATGAGGATTAAGTTTATGGTGATACACTTGAACTATTAGTCCATGGTGAACTTAATCAAAGTATGTGGTCTATTGATTAAACCACCATTAATGCGCCCAGAACACTTTATGGTGTGACCGTCTTATCCGGACCGTCGATATTGATGTAGTCATATAGGACTAGACCGATTTAATCTGCGTTTCTCATATAAATCAGTGATTGAGAAATCTTATTAAATCAAAAGATGATCATATATGGATTAACCTTAATCCTGAAGTGATTACAGACTCCTACTTGTTTCAGGATAGGGTTTGATGTGTTCGTTAAGGATCGCTAAGAGGTGCGGTCCGAATCACTTTCACGTTGGCACTATTCTGGAATCAGTGAGAAGTGTGTGTCTCACAGATATGTAATTCATTCTTTCCTGCGGGAAGCAAAAAGACAATCCCCTTATTTGTTGATCCTAGAAACTGATTGATCCGCGGAGTTCGTATTGGTTATGAACTAATTGATCACTAGGGTTAATGGTAAATAATGATAAGATGTATTGAAGAGGGTTTACGGAAATAATCCCGCTTCATTACAGATAGTCTATGGAGGGTTAGTTTATATGTAATGATTATATCAATGGACACTTATCGACTCGGCTCGATGTTTTGAGAATAAGTTATATCTATAATCGATAGAGTTCAGTTTCGGATTTATGATGGCGTAATTCCGGAATCAATAAGTTGAGTAGAAAAATTTTGTTCGATGAATATTTTATTCAATTTATTGTAGCAACTGGTTATAGGTCCATGGTCCCCGGGTTGGCTCCTAACACGCGAGTGTTTTCTCGTTTTATGGACCTCGAGAATAAATTAAATAGTTGATCTATTTAATGAATATGCAATTTATTTGGTAAATAATATGTAAAATAGAAAAGACATTTTCTATTATTCCAAATGGCATAAAATGGCGCCATATTATTTTGATTTTGGGAAAAATAAATTTCTCCTAATTGATTATAGTGTGGATAGTATAATTATTTTTGTGTTAAATAATTATAAATAAGAAATTAGTTTTCTAATTGGATAAATAGAAAATTTGTTTTCCTATTGGATAAAGGTTTTTATTTTCCTAAAAGAAAAAGATAAATTTGTGTGTAAAAGATAAACTCTCAAATTATTATTAGTTATTTTGCTATTAAAAAGAGAGTTTCTCCTAATACAAAATAGACCTAGATTATCAACGCCATTTTATATTTATAAAAAAAAAGGCGCCCCATTATGTGATAAATTAGGAAAAGAAATTTTCCTAAATTATGTCACATGTGTAATTAATTAATTATCTATTTGTCGGATAATTAATGGAAAATAAGAGATTGATTTTTTTGGGAATTATCTCTTTATCTTTTGGCAAATATCTTTTCCTTGTAGGAATAAATAATTATGGTGTGAAAATGATAACTCTCTTGACTAGTTATTTTCCTATATAAAGAGAGTTTCTCCTAGCACAAAAATACACATTAATTGCGCCACTTATCACCAAATAGAAGAGAAATTTTTTTTTTCTCCCTTTTGGTCGACTGCTTTACTCATCCTCTTTTAAAAGATAAATCTTCAACCTTCTCGTAGTTGTATTTATTATTTATGCGAATCGAATCGTGGTAAAATCGCATGCGAATTTATTCGTAGTTTTCGCTGTGCATGATCGAGCATCTCGATCGGTGCTGTGAATCTGATTTGACGATCCAATTATGGATCGGATCCGGATTCGGGTTTCTGTATATTCAGCCGAAATTACTCACGGCGCCACGATTACTCTCGACGCCTTATAAATCACTCTTTGAACCACATTAAATGTTTTTATTATTTTGAACAGCATAACGTCGGTGGAACCGACGGCCGTTTGCGGTACGAGCGTCACTAAAATTGACGTTGGAATACCAAATAACTTTTTTATATTCTTAAGACCGTTTGACACGTGGTTTTTTTTTTTCATCAAATGAATGAGCACGAGATCAATAACGTATTCATTAATGATAAGAAAGAGAAATGTCATATAGAAAATGAGTGAAACACATTTTCAAGCATATTAATGATCTGGAAGCTAAGGCATCCCGGGAGATTTGACCGTGTAGTTATGATCCGCTTATTGTTTTTCTATAATTTTTCATTACGTAAAGTCGAAGCTAAAAGGATCGACTTTATAACATTGTTCTCCGATACATCGTATTGTGGTTTATTTTGTAGGTGAAAACTCCTGATAGGGTTGGAAGAGAAGTGATTCACAATCTTCACGTCTCTAAGAAAGAGGTACCTCTTGCAGAGAATGTGATATGTTTATGTTGCGCTCTGTCTTGTGCTTTGGATTTGTTACGGTTTAAGTTTACGCGATTTATTTCACGTTGGACATCTATTCTTTGGTATTATCCTTGGTAACGATATATGTTGGGTCTGCCGTGCCTTGCACGGCTCACATTCACTATTTTTATCTATAAGAAGCTAAGGAGGGTGTGCCACAAGAGGCCACGTGGCCACCCCCATTGTCTGACACGTGTCAAATTTTTTGTTTTTGGCAGCAACAGATGATTTTTTTTTCCTTCTTCTTTAAATACCAAAATTTCGGTCATCGGTATATAGAGACCTAAATTTTTGTTCGATTGAAATTAACACTCTACAATTTATTTCGGTCAACGTTATATAGAAACCTAAATTTTTGTTCGATTGCCTAACACTCTGCATCTTATCTGGAAGCGAACCGAAAATCAAACTGGAAAAAACACCACATGTGACACGTTTTTTTTTAATGAAACCTTGTGGTTTGTTTTTTTTTTTTTTTTTTTAAATCAAACGTGTGCCGTTAGTAGTTTGTGCAGAAAAGGGAAAAAAAGGGAAATATCGATGGATTTGAAGTTCTGATGTGTAGTGTACGATGAAATATGAGTCAAGTTTAACTATAAAATACAACAACAAAACAATGGCCGAACAAATCTCTGCACCACGAAAATAGTCACGGCGCCATGATTACTCTCTTTTTTTTATCAAACATTTGTGGGGTTTTTTTTAAATCAACCGTGTGTCATTAGTAGTTTGTGCTTAAAATGATAAAAAAAAAAAAGAAGAAGGAAAGACCGACGGATTTCACGTTGTGTTGTGTAGTGTATGATGGAAGATGTGTCAAGTTTAGCTATAAAATACAACAAAAAAAGTAGCCGAACAAATATCCGCGCCACGAAAGTAGTCACGGCCATTTTGATTACTCTCGACACCCTATAAATCTTCGGTATCTCTGATGCACGTAACGTGGTGCCCAAAAAGTTATTTGGTGGTGTGTAAAATTAAATGAAATTTTTTTTAAAAAAAATGGTGCCAGTAGTAAAATGGTAGTGCCAATAGAACCCGCCTCTATTTATTCTGAGTTTACTTGAAGAATCAATTTTCATATTTGCCTGACTAGCTATATCGAACTTATTGGTCGTGTAAGAATGCATGATGTATTTATGTGGCTTCTATCGGCAGCACGATATTACTCACGGCGCCACGAATACTTTCGGCGCCTTATAAATCACTCTTGACACCACATTAAATGTTTTTATTATTTTGAACACCATAACGTCGGTAGAACCGACAGCCGTTTGCAGTAACGAGCGTCACTAAATTTGACGTTGGAATACCAAATCACTTTTTATATTTTTCAGACCGTTTGACACGTGATTTTTTTTCCACTAAATGAATGAACACGAGATCAGTGACGTATTCATTAATGATAAGAAAGAGAAATGCCGTATAGAAAATGAGTGAAACACATTTTCAAGTATATTAATGATCTAGAAGCGAAAGCGTCCTGGGGGATTTGACCGTGTAGTTATGGTCCGCTTATTATTTTTCTATAATGTTTCATTACGTAAAGTTGAAGCTAAAGGGATCGACTTTATGACATTGTTCTCCGATACATCGTATTGTGGTTTATTTTGTATGTGGAAACTCCTGATATGACTGGAAGAGAAGTGATTCACAATCTTCACGTCTCTAAGAAAGAGCTACATTTTGCAGAGAATGTGATATGTTTCTGTTGTTCTCTTTGTCTTGCGCCTTGGATTTGTTACGGTTTAAGCTTATGCGATTTATTTCACGTTGGGCACTATTCCTTGATATTATCGTTGGTAACGATTTATATTGGATCTGCCGTGTCTTGCACGGCTCACATTCACTAGTACTATATATGCACAGCAAGGATCCCAACTGTGTTCATGGTCAAAAGACTCAAAACACTCGCTCGTGCATGATAAATTTTATGACACAACATTCTTACCAAGTGAAATGTTGACATGTTAAAACAGTTCCATTAAAATTTTGACAAATCACATTTGTGGACCCATGTACAACTCACTACTAAAAAAAATTATATCTTAACGGAAGTTATCACTTTCCGTCAGATTCAAATTTCACTGCCCTCCAAATTTCTTTTTCCCACTTCCTCTCGTGTCTAAATCTGCTACTCTTTTTTTTTCCCTACCACTTCTCTTTTCTGCTTCAATACGCAAAGCGGTTACTACTTCAAAACTTCTCCTCCATTGTACGTGGGTCATTTCAGGTTTGATTTTTTTTTATATAACTATTGCGTGTATTTTTCAACATTACCCCTCTAAAAATCATTTCTTTTACTAATTTATTGTGCAGAATCTTGATCCGACGTTAGGGTTTTCATGCTATCAGAATTAGAAGGAAGATAAGCTCACCATGATTGAAACCCAAACCCCCATCTCGGACGCATTAAAAGACATGAAAGGTTAACTGTGAATTAAAAATTGATGCTTTACTTCACATATATATCAATTATCAATGATATATAGAACTGCTGTGTCTTTTTGGTTACATTTTTCCTAAGCATAACGGACTACTGCATTCCATATTTGTTTTTTGAGGGATTACTATGTTCTTTTAATTCTTAAAATATATGTCCAAATTTATATTTGTTGAGTATATTCTTTTAATTTGTTGTTTGCTTGAAGAAATGTTAGCATATATAAATGCTACAGCTGAATATGTAATGAATATCAAGAAAGAAACATATTTAAGTGTTTTAGTTAAAATATTAATTCTGTTTGAATTTGTTTTTTTTTTTTTTTTTTGGAGTGAAGATTGATTGTTTTAAGGATCGTAACAATGTTTGCTCTTTGTTTTCTCCATGATGGTGTATAGTTACAGATATTGGACAAGTATTAGCACAAATTCAAGGTATCATTTTTGTTATTTATATTATGGATGCACTCTGTTTGAAAGTTTTTTTTTCGCATCGTAATTTGTGTTTGGCTTTCTTTATTGCGTAGACAAACACATCCATGAAGTTTCATCTGCAGTCGTGAAAAATGTAGGAAAAGACATGGAGCTGAAGGTTGGTATGACTTTAAACAATGAAGGTGAAGCTTACAATGCCTAATATTAGGAAATAAAATAAATATATTTTTATTAATCATAGAATATTTGTATTAATTGTAGAATATTCTATTTATTCATTACATTAATTGTAGGATCTCTAGAATACTCCATTGTACAGCTACAAATACTGTAAAGTTGTAACCTCTGTGTATCAATAAAAGAATTATACTTATTTTCTTAATTATCATGGTATTAGAGCAATTTGCTCCTCATCATTGATTGACGCCATTTTTTTCTCCTCCATCTTGTCAGCATTTCTTTCTCCAATCTTTGACTTCAATCTTCTTCTTCCTCCTCCTAACACCAAAAATCCATTGCAGCCACCATAACAACCTCCAACACTCAAGTTGTAGCACTCAATTCCACCACCCAAACACCAATCAAATCATCCTCCTCAAATTATTCTGCTTGGCATCAACAACTTTACTCACTCCTATACGGGTACGACTTATACGGATACATCGATGGATCAACTCCCTGCCCACCTGCAACTATCCAAGAAAATGGCTCAACTAAGCCCAACCCGGCACATCACTTCTGGAAGAGACAAGATCAATTGATTCTTAATGCAATTATTGGCTCTCTGTCCATCAATGCTTTACCTTTGATTCGAGATGCAAAACCTCCAAAGATGCCTTGAAAATTCTCGCCGACGTCTACGCTAATATATTTATTTTATTTCCTAATACCTACAATGCGTATGGCATCTTTAAGGGTTTGGGGTAAGAAAGGCAAATAAGCGATTCAACAAAACAGGTACTCTAACTACATGTGAAATTATTTGTTCATGTGAAGGAAAGTCAGCAACTCGGGCGCCAAATGAGAGAAGAATGAGACATAGATTAGATTATAAATGTGGTTGTGAGGCTAAGATTCAATTTAGAATTGTTGATGGTGTTAGGTGTAGTGTCCGAAAGACAATTATCTAACTGGTTTTATGACAAAATTAATAATTAATTTTATTATATGCATGTATGCTTATAATTAAGACACTACTGAAAACCCTAAGTACCTCGTTTATGTAATCACATAACTCAGTGTATGGCTATACATAAGAGGATTGAGTTAGTGAGATGTACTTAAAATTAACTTAGTCCGTAGCGTTTATTAATCTGAGTACGGGTCTCATGATTAATTTGCTATTAATACGCCCAGAACACTTTACGGTGTGACGCAGTCTTATCCGGACTGTCGGTAATAGGGTACCTAGTGGGGCATTTGTATATGATGATAATCATATAGGGCTGGACCGATTTGATTTGAGTTCTCGATATAATTCCGTGATCGAGAAGTCTTATCGAATCACAAGATGATCATATATGGATTAATCTCAATCCTGAGGTGATCACGAGACAACGGCTTAGACTGGGATAGAGTTTGATGTGTTAGTAAGGATCACTTCGTAGTATGTGGTCCAACACTTCTCGTTGGCTCTATTTTGGGATGAGTGAGTAGTACGTGCTATCACGAATATGGAATCCATTCCTTCCCTCGGGAAGTAGACAGACACTTTCCTTATTTGTTAATCTAGAAACTGATCGATGGCGCCAGTTGATATTATATTAGTTATGAACTAATTGATCACTAGGAGGTTAATAGTAAATATGGATAAGAGGTTTCGAGAAGGGTTTACGGAGATATCCCGAATCGAAACGAACAGTCTATGTAGGATTTATGTGTATGTAATGATTATATAAGTGGACGCTTATCAACTCATGGTTGAGTGTAAGTTATCTATATTCGGTAGAGTTCAGTTTTGGGTTTATAGTGGTGTAATCACGGAATTAATAGATTGAATATAATTGTTCGGTTTGACGAATAATTTTATTTAATTTATTGTAGCTACTGAATATGGGTCCATGGTCCCCGACGTGGCTCCTAATATGCATATGTTTTCTCGTCGTTTCACCTCAATTAATAATTAAATAGTTGGATTGGACTATTTAATTGATATGTGGATTAATTGTTTAGTTGGACAAGTTAATTAAATACATGGAAAAGAAATTTTTTTCGTGGACTCGGCCCATTGTGTCAAAAATTTCGTGTGGCCCTATACTTCTAGGGTTTGGCCGAAATTTGATGGTAAATAATTATTAATGAATTAGTTTTCTTGGATAATTATTTGACATGTGATTTATCCTTTATTTGATAATTGATAATTCATGAAATATTAGATAATAATATTATTTATCCTAATTTGTTTGGGATAATTGTTTTATTTATCTTTTATTTGAAATAAGGATTAATCTGATAATTATCTCTTAATTATTAAATCCTTGGAGGACAATGATTACTCTCCTATATAAAGAGAGTTCTCACAAGCCTTATGACACACATAATTTCGAAATATTGGGTAGTATTTTGGCTTAGACTTTTTGGCCAAAAGTACTAGGGTTCGAGTTTTAGAAAACTTCGGGTTTTCTAAGATAGCATATCGAGGAGGTCCGGCGGCTTGAAACACCATCTACCTGGTGTTGCTTGGAGACACACGTTGGAAGACTTTGTCTTCTCAACTAGGCTCTCAACTAGCTCGGATTGGATTGACCTTGTTCTTGGCGTTTTGCACCATAAAAAGGTTGGTAATCTAACCCCTCGTAGGTTAGATCTATTATTTATGTATTTTGTATTGTTTAAATCTAGATCTATACTATTCCGCTGCGTAATCGGGTGGATCTATGATCCATCCGGCGATATTACATCCTATAGATGGTCTGTGGGTAATATCCAAGTATAATGATATTCACAATCATGAAATGGTTGAGGATGACAAAAAATATTGCATCCCTCCGGTCGCAAATTATCACAATCTAGTAAGGAGATTATTGGATCTTTGATAGATTCGAAGAGTACGTCCTACGGTGGCATTCAGGTATATGAGTAAAGAGGCTGGTGGTATTCAAAACCTTGGCTTTAATTTATAGAAGAAGATGTTCATAATTTCAACCAAGAACGCAGAAAAAGCTTATTAGGTATGGGGGATGCACAATCTTTGATTGATCGATTTAAATTAATGCAATCCCAAGACCCTGACTTCTTTTACACATTCCAACTTGATGATGATGGTCATTTGTGCAACTTCTTCTGGAGGGATGGTGTATCGAAGTTATACTATGGGTGTTATGGTGACGTCGTTACTTTGACACTATTTACCGAACAAATAAGTGTAATTTGATATGTGCTCCGTTTGTTGGTGTCAACAATCATTGGAAAAATATATTTTTTGGATGTGCGTTTATGGGAGATGAGACAATGGCTAATTCAAACTTTTTTGGAAGCAATGGGAGGTAAACAACCACTCACTATTTTTACGGACCAAGACCAAGCGATGGCAAAGGCCGTTAAGACAACAATGCCAAGCACACGCCATCGTCTATGTGAGTGGCACATAGAGAAAAATATAATGCAACACAAAAGATTCCGCATATTTTCGGGAAACCTGAATTTAGAGATAAATTCTTTAACAAACTTTTATGGGGGGTGTGAATCAGAAGTTGAATTCGACTCTATTTGGAAGGATATGACAGAGAAATGGAATACTAAGGATAATAGTTGGTTAAACAAGTTATATGACTTGAAAGAAAAATGGAGTTTACTAATTTGAAGTTTTTCGTTTAATAGGTTTCAGCCCCCAATGTTGCTGCACAAATAAATTCGTGGAACAAGATACGTCATTTGAGACATGCAAGTCAAGTAACATAATGAAAGAACAATGGTTATGGACTTTTGAAGTTTCTTTCTTTAAGTCGTCTTTTTTTATTGCCAGCCATTTGGCTTAATTTTGATGCAACATTAATTTTGTGGACTTAGCATTATGTAAATGTGTAACAAGATGTACCTGCACATGTTTTTTTGTGTTAGAATTTTGATGTCAAGAATGTGAAAGTTATTGAAGTTGAATCAAAAAGTGACTGACTATATTCTTCTAGATTCTTGTATAACTAGTTGGTGTAACCATACTTGGCACAAAACCTTTTTCCTTGTTTAATTTTAATTTTTCCAAACTCTTATCATCGTGCACGGCCCTCTTGTGAGTACACCCGTCCTTACCGTTGTACCATTGCAGTCGCCCTAAGGATGTTGCATCCATCTCTTGAATCATAGGATCGAAATGTCTGACATAAAGACTTTCATCCCAGACCCTGGCAACCGGGACAAATGATTAAGCACCAAGTTAAGATCTTTTATTGAAACTCAACAAATTACAAATTAAAAATGATAAGATGGATGATTATTAATCATTAGATAACCACACACGGATGCAAACAACAATAATTCATACAAAAACCATAATCCTCACCCATTCTTTGGCTACTTATTATCTATCACCCATAATGATCTGAGTAAGCACTTTATGCTGAAGAAAAAAAACCCACTAATGAAGCCTTCAACAACAATGATCTTGAAAATATGATATAACAAAATAAAAAAATTACCTTCCCGGGGATCGCCTCCTTTATCACTGTATTTCTTAATTACAGCTTCACGATATGCCGTTTTGGGATCTTGACGTTTTTCGAAAACCATAAAACTCATAGTACTATGTGATATCGCTCCGTTTCGGTGCTCGATTGAATATCTTTGATGACAAATGACAAGTATATGTTCAGGGAAGATCGACGAATCATCAAGCCTAGCCTACTAAAAGAACCAAAACTTGAAACAATAGATACAGCAAATTAAAATACCTGGGACAGCAAGTTCAGTACACCTAATGAATCTTTTTCATCTGCCACTGAATTCTTGGCGACAACTTTTAGCTATTCTTTGCATCTCTGGTTTTTTTTTTTTGGAAAATTAGGGATAAGGACACAATCTGGAATATTATTAAGCACCAGGACAACTACATATTTTTTATAGGGAGAAGGACAACTGCGTAATTTTTATAGCGAGAAGCAAACGGTGAATCCCGAAAATCGGTGAATCTCCCTAGTGAATCCCAAAATCGGTGAATTTCGATAGTGAATTTTGACGGTGAATCCCGAAAATCGGTGAATCCCGACAATGAATTTTGAAAATTAGTGAATTTCGACGGTGAATTTCGGCGGTGAATTTAAACGGTGAATTTCGAACACAAGTGAATTTCGATAGTGGATAAATAGTTTTGTCTTTTATGCAAAAGTTTCAAAAGACTGTCCTTCTACTCAATTGATGAAATATTTTTGTCCTTCTCCCTCATTCCCCCCTTTTTTTTTGTGTGTGCAAATGATATGCTTCTATAGTTCTATGTTTGACGGAGATAAGGGAGGTTCTGATTGGAATCAATGTTTTGATCAACAAAGCAGTAACCGATTTGCGTATTGAAGCAAAAAAGAGAAGTGGTCTCCCTAAGAGGAAAAAAAAAAGAGTAGCAGATTTAGACGACGAGAGGAAGTGGGAAAAAGAAATTTGGAGGGCAATGAAATTTTGAATCTGACGGAAAGTGATAACTTCCATTAAGATATATTTTTTTTGTAGTGAGTTGTATGGGGTCCACAAATGTGATTTGTTAAAATTTTAATGGAACTGTTTTACCATGTCAACATTCCACTTGGTAAGACTGTGTCATAAAATTTGTCTGCATGCAAAAGCACGACACTTGATAGTACAGAAACGACACAGTTAATTTTAAAATTCAATGACACAGCACATCCACCTTACAACTTAAACATACTGGCAAAACGCACGTGCGTTGCACGTGTTGGTGTTGGTTACATTGATATATTTATATGAAATTAACAACATAATTTAACGTTATACATTGTTAAGTACGTGTTTAACTCATAAAATAAAAATATATTGTACAATGATAACCTTGTATTAGTTGATTGTTTCAATTATGGAATAGACATCAATACAAACAGAATTTAAACAACATAACTTTATAAACACGTCTATTGTTACAAATTAATATAAACAAGCTGAAGCATAAAAGAATGGATACTGAAAAAACCTCGACCGGACAAATCTCCGGACATGTTTGAGGCCGGATTTAAAGGCAATCTGAGACCTCCCACCAATTGTTATTTGTAAATGGTCATAAAATCTTCGAAAGGTTTATTGGCCTTCTCATCAGATGATGGGAGGCGAGTACTGAATATCTTCAGGTCGATATCCTAAGTCCATCAAATCTCCTCTATGGCAGCATCAACGGTAAGGGAGGATCGAATATCCTCCACACCAAGAAATACCAGCACAGCCTTAGTTGAGTTTGTTCATTTCTTTTGAGAGGGTTGAGTACTTTCAGATGGACCCAAAAATTCTAGAATTGAGGTACATTAATCTTCAATAGAAGTTGTTGAGATGTTGGAGAGGATTTCGGTTTCAAAAGAAAAAGTGAATTACTTTGTTGATGGAGATTTGAATTTCAAAGGATAGCTGAAAAACGTATTCATGTCAGAGACCTTTGGATTCCCGCAACTTAAGAAGTGTCACATCATCTCCAATAAGACCCAACACATGACCTCCAACCTAGCTTAGGTCTATGGGGCTTTTACTGACCCAACGTCACACACGTAGCACCTAATGGGCTACATAAGATCCTCTTACCTATGGACCACATAAGTTCAGCCTAATTTAGGCCTCATAGGCCTCATACTCTAGATAACTTTGATGAAGATGTCTCAGTCTGATATGAAGTGTCTCACAACTCTCGTTCTAGCGATATGGTGTAGGATCACCTCGGTCCTGAACTCTCAGCTCGGAGCAGATCATCATCTCTGACTTCAAGATTTTGAGATGACCGGTCAGGTCATTTAGCAGACCATACTGCCATAATAATTCTTTCATGATTCCCACCCCATTATGCATGAACTTTAAACCGTCCCATGATTTCAGTCACGTCTCTAATCATGTGCTCCAAGGCATCTTCTCTGGAAAGGGGATCATATAAAGCAGGTTCATTCCTCTCAAATTCGGAATATTAATTCCTTGATCTCAAATCCTCTCTGGGTACGTAGGCAGTCAATCACATTGGCTCATATATGTTTCATCAAAAAATCCACCAGTCAAGTAATTGGAGTATCCTACGAAGCTTAATTACCCGCATAATGATCTGATTTCATCATTGAAGATTTCAGACATCATCAGATACCATTGTGGATTTGAAGACAAACATAAAAATTTTACTAAAAAAAGATAAACATAAAAGTGTAAGAAGTCGAATATATATAAAATAAAACAATAGCAATTTATAGAAATACAAAATTCTACTTTGGAACTCAATGCTTAATGATGCAGTTGTTGATATTTTGTTCTCTCATTCTTCATGTGTCATCCTCTTCCATAGCATAAATTGAGTCATTAATAAGTGTAAAAATTTGTGTGCTTTCATTCTTCATTAAAAGAGTCATCCTTTTTTAGATAAAAACTCATAAGAGTAAGTTTGAATTTTTTAATGATAATAAAGGAATTTAATATTTACGTACCAGAATATAAACTTGTTTGTATACTATATTTTTTTTTGTACAATTGTTGGTGTCTAGTTGATTTTTGTATTTGATCAACACCTTAGTTGTTGATATTGAAGTTCCCAGGAAAGTGCAACAAATAGTTGTTTGTGAGAGAACACTGTCACGGATTTTATTAACACAACAAACAAGTAATAATCCGGTTAACCTCAAGTATAAGGATCGTAGTAATAGTGGTTAATGCCGGGTCGATCTTACGGGGAACTGGCGATTGCTAACCCTAGTTTTTGTTTAACTAACTAACCTATGTCACGAAACTAATCTAAACAGTGAATAAAAACCAAACAGAACAGAAAATAAAACTAGACAGAGGATATAATCCAAAGCTAGGAAGGATACGGGCTGCGAACCAATTCAATACTAAACTAAACTAAGATGCAAATAAAAGTAAACTAACTAAACAAATTCAAGTTTTAAGGATTTAAATCAAGTGTATAACGAGCAAACGAGGATTGATCCACCTATCCAACAAGGATTGATTTCCTATCTCGAATATATTGCGGTTTTTATCTAGGTTGTGATTCACCTTATCTAAACATGAACCCTAATTCCTTAGAAAGTTCATCTATTAATCTAATATCTTCCAATGCAAGATTAACGCGTTTTCTAACCAAAGGTGTAAATTTTATGTTCATAATCTAGCAATTAAACCTATTAACTTCCGTTATGATAGATTCGAATTACTATTCTTATTCATGATGATCTAGGGTTTATTAAGATTTCCATCAACAATAAACAATCACACATGCATGTCTTCCGATGTAAAAGCAATTAAACGTAATAAACATGAGTAAGAAACAACCTTTAAATAAAAACTCACAGTACAACCGAAGAAAACGAAATCAACAATCGTTGGACGGCTTCACAATACTCGTTTGATGAAGCTTTTAGCCTCTAAACATCCTCAGCAACTCGAATTTGCAGAAATAGTGCATAAAAAGTAACTAGTTTAATCTAGATCTAAAGTGCATAAAAAACTGGAATAAAAGAAGAAAAACGCAGCCTAAAGCCGCCCCTAGGTTTAGGGTTTTGAATAATGAGTGTATGGTATGTTTTGGGTTGAGAAACAGCCGCCTATTTATAGATTTTAAAGTCGGTTTCGAAGAAGTCGGCTACCGGACGCCCGTCCGGTTCCTTGAACGCCCGTCCACTCTTCAATAGAACTTCAAATCGGGCCGAGTCATGACCGGACGCTCGTTCACCCGCGTCCACTTCGGCGTCCAAACATCCCGAATCAACTTTCCATCCATGGACGCTCGTTCATGTTCATCGACGCCCGTCCACTGGACGGAACCTGGACGCCAGTTTGATATGATTGAATTTCGATTTATTGATCTTTATCTCTTCTATCTCTATCCCACTTCTTCATTATCTCTTTTATCATCAATTAGCTCGAACTAAATCAACTTTTGATCATCTTTTGAGCCTCAATCATGTATCTACAACACATAAAAACATCGCAAAATGTAATATCGCTCGAATAATCATAAAAACATAATTAAAGCACATAAATAAACATATTTTGCGATTAACTCATCTAAAATATCATTTACTCAATATTTCTATTAAACACACGTTTCTTATGCAAATTAATACAAATATGGGGGAAATTATCATAAAACACAGTGTTATAAATCGTATAAATTCACCCTTAACAAACACCGGTCGAGGCAAATAAACTCGATCTTTGCCCTTGTCCTTTATTGATCGTCATTGCAAAGCAAAAACGTGTAGGGTATTCCTTTATTGTAAAATGGAACGGGTATCCTTCGTTTTCTGCCGGTGAGAATGAAATTTGTAGGATTAAAACTTGATTTCCATAATGTTGACAAACTGTGATTTTAGCATGAATCATGTTTCTTTTGAACTATTTACATATCATCCTTGTACCATTGCATAATCCTCCTGCTAGATCAAAGTCGGTGAATACTTTTTCAACACTAATTAGTGAGGAGGTTATTCATTTGGTGTCAAAGTGTTGAGAAAATTTTCTTGATAATGATCATTAGTATTAACTAGCCTTATCAAAGATATTGAAACAATATCCATCCCCTGGAAAGATTGAAATCAATCTTTTATCCAACTCATGAACATACATATAGTCGTGGCCCGTGTTGCTCTTCTTGTAATGTGTTCTGCTGAGAGTGTTTTCTCATGTAAAGATGGAAAGATAGAACTGATTAAATTATTTTCGGAAACCTCATCATCGTTTTCATCGTATTCGATGATCATTTATTTTGGTAACTCTATGTCTCATTTAGTGTTTGTCGGTTCTTCTCCACACCCACCCTTAATAAATATTGATTGAATTGTAGATCTCCTATTGCTCTCATATTTTTGGAAGGATATAATTTTTCCATCATTGACTAAAAATTTGACTTCACCAAGCTTGCATGTATTGTTTGGAGTATCGTTCATTTGGAACATGAAACACTTGTCTAAAATCACCTTCAAATACAATCATCTTTCTTCCAAATGCATTAGAATTTCTCTTGATGTCCTTTAAGTTTCTGACAAGTGTCTCAATTGTTCATTTCTTTGCCATTGATGCTTCATCCTATATGATTAGACTTGCTTTTTGTAGTAATTCTGCATTTCCCCTTGCATTGTATATATTTGTTTCATGCACACTAATTGGAATTTTAAAACGGAATCAGTAGTTCGACCTCTGGCATAATTTCAGGTGCAACTCCTGATGTGGTTGTTGTTATACCTATCTATTGTTTCGTTCTTAGATTTTCTAGCAGAACCTTGTATACGTACATATGTGTTCTCTATGCCACCAGGCCCATCAATAAAAAAAATTAGCACTCTGGACATTATAAATATAATAGATAACTTTTTAGAATACACTTGCTGTTAAGGATTAAGCATTTCATTTAAAATGTAATCTTCTTGAAGAATTTCTATAGACAAGTTCATCACGAATCACTCTTAGTATATTTTCTACAATGTTGTTGCAGTCTTCTTATATACTTGGCAAGTCGTAAGATGTCAAGTCTTTACCCATTCTTTTCATAAAATAATTTATGGAATCTAAAGTTTTGGCCACAATTGATTTGACTGACTTTGTACGATTTCGCATGAAATCTTCGGACACTGATTTCCAATATGTATCCTACCTTCCATATAGTTGTCGAATGTTTGTTGGTTGACAGTAGACAAATAGAGTTGCAAACAATCTTCTTAATGCATTAGACATTTGAATGATCATAGCTTTATTTAAGCATTCTAATATACTCTGATCGATTCTCATAAACCTCTTTTCTCTGCAGCTTCTTTAAAACCGATGAAATAACATAATAGACTTGACTCACATAAATGTTTATGCAATTGATGTTTATAAAGGCAATGAAGTTATTGCATTTAACATGTTTGTTTCATTACTATATTTTTTTTCTTATTATTCTTGTTGTTTCTTTCTTTTGCTCAAGTCTTTGACTTTGACTTTTGTGTAATGACACCGACATTCATCACTTGCGTTAATCTCCCATGTAAATGGGGTGATGAAAATGTTATATGTTCTACGTTATGTTATACTGTATATTTATGTATTTTATATAAGAATTAAAAAGGTTTTGTAATGCCCCATTCCCGGACACCGAGTCCTTATCCGGAAAAGGAACGTTCGGCACGTATAAAATAAAAATAAATTCACTTTATACGTAAGCCTCTACTACGTCGTATCAAACATAAGCAAACGGAAGCAAAAGACTCGGGTATAAAAATTTCAATAATCCAAGAATAGAAATAACATCTAAAGATGGAAATGTAACTTATTACATTCAAGGAAAATACGAAATCTAAAAGAAACGTACGATATTCTCAAAAGAAACGTAAAGGGTACTACAAGTCTCGAAAGACCAAAAGTCTAATCCAAAGGTATTAAAAACAGTCTAATAAATGAATAACAAAAGAATAAATGTAATGTCTTCAATGAGGCGTCTTCAAACGTCATCATCGAACTCCTCCTCGTAAACATAATCAACATGTTCATCTTCTCACCCCCAAACACACAGAAAAACATGCATTTGAGGTAAGTACAACGTACTTAGCAAGAAAGAGAAGCTATGACAACAATTATAGTTTATAAAAAAAAGGTAATTAAAAGTTTAGTTATTTATGTGTGACCGACTCAATCTGGGGTTCATTCCATGTCCATCAACATGAATTGACTAAACGTTTCTACTTAACTTATCTGTGTTACAACCGCACTCAAGGGCACTACGCGTATCCACTTTTGGGACACTCTTGGCAACATATTAGTGGATCACACCAATATCCACGAAGTCTAGAATAGGTAGACTCCGATAGTACGCGCGTCTCAGTGGAGTCCCCCGAAGTTGTGGTTTTTTTGACCTACGGGTTCTTCCACCTTCGGAGGTAGCACACACATCACGATATAGACTGGTGCCTATCCAAGAGACATGTTGTTTAATCTTTTACTAGTCAAGTACGTATTTTATTAGAATGATTAACTAACCACATAAGTGTTTTCAATTAACCTCCCTCACCTTTACTACTCTCTTTCCAGACCACTAGACATTAACAAGGCCTAGAAATTACACAGACATTGATGAATGCTAATTCATCAAAGCACAAGCCTATCATGCTCTTCCGACGGATCCGAACTTCAACTCCCTTTAAGAGTACATTCGGTGTTTTAACTGAACGAATCAGAAGCTCAATTCAGGCTTGTTTATGTTTAAACAATGTTAACATATCATGAATAAGGGATTAAAATTGAAAGACATAGCTTAAACATCAATTAAGTGCAAACTGGGGCAGTGCGTGCGCATCCCTATGGAATGCGTACGCATTCCTAAGCTAAAAACCTGTTGAAAACTTTCTATCCAAACAATGCGTGCGCATTGCTTACAATGCGTACGCATTACCTGACCAGAACTCCTCCTAAGACTCTCTGTTTGATCAATGCGTGCGCATCCTTATGAATGCGTACGCATTCAGCAACCAGAAACCAAACCAGAACTCTCTGTTCAAGGAATGCGTACGCATTCACCGTCCAGAAGCCAAATCCCGCAAACCTGTTACAGGAATGCTTGCGCATTGCCTACAATGCGTACACATTCATCCTGCTGCCCTAAATTTCTGATTTCGATCCTTAACAGTTTCTAATCCGTTTCTAACCCAAATCTCATCAAATTTAACACAGTAAACCATAGAAAAACACCTCTAACCATACCAAAACATCTATGATCCTTTGATCAACGAAAAACGCATCTTTCTAGCATTAAAGCTCCTTAAAACATGGTCTAAACCCTATAAACGATAATTGAGATCATAGGAAGAGCCTCTTACATATTTGCAGCCAAAAACTGATCCAAACAGCCTTGAAAAGTCTGCTGCACTTCCCACGAACTGATATTCAAACGATGTGCTTCTCACAACGGTTCCAATTCTCTCGTCCGATCTGAAAACGATCAAGAACCGCTTCAGTTATTGTGAAAACTCTTGGCCTTTTTCTCTTCTCAAGAATTGCGCACCGGAGAAGAACGTGAAGAATGATTTCTGATTAATTAGGTTATGGGGATTAATGTGTGTTAATTTTTCCTTAAATACCAATTTCCAAATTAATCCATTTTCCTTAATTACCCTTAATTACCAAAAATCAGAAATTCCCTTGAATTAAATACACATAACTCGAAAATTATACATATATAATTAATACAACACTTAACTCCAATAAAAGAACAGAAATAATAATATTTCGTTTTCGTAAAATGACACGTCTGTCCTTTCCCGAAAATCGGAATATTACAGGTTTAGCCATATTTACAAGAAATCTTCACATATCATTGCAATTTAAAGCAAGTATCAATTCAACTTTTCTTTTTCTTCTCGTTTACTCGACACTTCTAATCTTATTGCATCGTTCATCGTTGGTCACCATATAGTTCTAATATTTCCTGATTTTCAATAGCTATTGAGAGATTAAGTTTTTATTTGTTTAGAGTTAAGTCTGTCTTTGTTTGGTTTAATTGCTAACGTACGATGATAAATATTTTCGGTTTTTGATTGATTTTTGTAGTAATAATTTCAATTGATTTTCGTAGTAATAATTATTTGCGGTTTATATTTATTTTGTATTAATAATTATTTTTGGTTTTTAATAGATAATCATTCAAGGAATTTTTAATTGATTTTTCATTTTTTTGGGAAATGTTATAATCAAGGATTTTGATTGTCAAAATTTTCGTTTTTTAATTAATAATCAATAATCAATCAAGGCATATTCAATTGTTTTTGTTGCTTTGAAAATTTAGTTAATTGATAATAGTTAATATATTAATTAGTCAATAACCAATCAAGGATTTCGATGCTTTTCATTTTTATATTTTTATTTACATCTTTCTATTTTTAATTAATTAATAATGATTATTGAATCAATAATTAATCAAGGATTTGAAGACTTTTTCATATATTCTTTTATTTTTTTTATTTTATTTTTAATTAAATCAATATTGTTTTAGATTTTATTTTATTTTATTTCGTATATTTCTATTTTAAATTTTTGATTATGGTTAATAATCAATAATGATGAATCTAAGATTTTGTCATTGATTGTTTGTTAATTAATAATGATTATTTAATCAGTAATTAATCAAAGATCTTGAAGATTTTTCATATTTTGTTTTATTTCGTTTTTATATTTAAATCGAGATTTTTTTTTATATTTTATTTCGTATTTTTCTATTTTAAATTTTTTATGATGAATAATAATCAATAATGATGAATCAAGGATCTTGTCATTGATTGTTTTTCGGTTTTATTTATAGTTATATATATTTTCGGTTTTATTTATGTTATATTTAAATTATTTTATGGTTATATTTTAATTGTTATAATTATTAAAAAAAAAAGGAGAAACACTTTTTGAGAGAAACACTTTTTGGAGGAAACGCACTCACATTTTTAGAATAGTAGAGATAGAGATGTTTGAAGTAAATCAATATTAGATGATACACATAAAATTTGAAAAAACTTGCAATATTAAATTAAGTAAGCTACGTAATATACCAAATTTTAAATTTAAAA